>JAPFFP010051937.1:0-30405 GCA_026153255.1 Solanum medicagineum
CTGGGTATGTTGTTGTTGTTGTTGTTGTTGGTTGGTCATTTAGGCTAAGTGGGCTATTAAGAACAAAGCCTAATATCCTTTCCTAATCTGAATAATGTATAGTCCAACTTAGAGTAATAGGGCAAGTTTTGAATTAGAACAAAACACATGAACCTAGCAAGTTAAGCTCACACTCACATGGTACTAACTACAATATCAACAAAAGACTCTAGGATCTTGCTTTTTATCTTTATTTATCCTCACTTACTAGAACATCATTGTCAACACACCTAAACATGCATGGTTGCTAGCTAAACCACTAATCAAAATTTTCGGTATGTGTCATTTTTCAAACAAAACCCAAAAACTTGCTATGTGCCACAGGTATTAGTACAATATGACATAAATACTACCTAAATATCCTAAACATTCCAGTTTAACAGAAAGTAGATATCCACCAGGAAAAAGAACACAGGCAAGAAAACCCCAAGATAAATAATTAGGGTAATTATTGACCCAAGCTACTCAAACATCACTGAGACTTATATGCAACCATACCCCCTCGAAATAGAGGTGTATTGTCCCCAATGCACACAATCGGAGAAAAATAAAACATGGGGGAGAGGGGGTCAAAAATCATACTTGGGTGCCTAAGTGCCCATGTGTGGCTGAGTCTGGCCACCCGCATCCTGTGGGGCAGTCTCCTCAGCAGTAGCACTCTGTCCGGAAGGGCTAGTACCCCTCACCTGCTCTGCCTCTCGAGCACGTCTAATCTCTGTCTCTCATTTTTACTCCCTCAAAGAAAGCTTGAGCTCCTCTAGCTCAGTCAGCCCCGCATGTGAGCATACGTCATCTAGATCATCATCCAAGCGTGTTCTCTTCCCGAGAGAAAACTAAATAGGCCCATCAGGAGCGAAAAGATCAACTACCGGCACTGGGAGTGGGGTCTCTTATAGTGTCACTAATACCACGAGTGCTGCTATCATGTCTGCCTAGAGCTGTAAAATCTTTGTTTAGATGGCCGACAAGTTTGATGGCCGGGCCTTGCTCAACCTCCACTATACTCTCGCCTCTAAGGCATCACTACCTGCATGCTACCCTTCGAGTCTGAAATGGCCTGGCGGACCTATGGCCTAATCTGCTGAACTAGCGGCGTTAACTGTGAATTAATATGACATAACCTCTGCACCATGGCTATATGGATATCGCGGTCACGTTGAACATACCCACACGAGTAGACTATGATGATGTCTTCTATGGTGCAGGAATAGAATTAGTGGGCCCCCTCTCCTCATCTGCCTCGTGGTGCGGAGGCCTCTCCTTAGTAGCAGTAGCAATGGCGGTACTAGTCTATGAACCCTCAGGCGGTGGTGCTGGGGTGAACATCTCAGGCATAGGAGTAGGTTGTGCTCACCTGTCACGACCCAAGCTTAGGGCTTTGACATGACCGGTGAATAGGGAACCCGAAGGAACCCCAAACAAGCCTCGTAGCATATCATTACACATCCTTGGTCGCAGAAGAATAGAATATAGCATTAAGAGATAGGAATAATAATGTAAAAGGGCTAAAGGTAAACCTCCATAGCGTAACATCAAAGAACAAGAGAGTCAAGACTCATAGAATAGATACATATCATGTCCAACAACACCTCTACTACACAAATAAGAGCGAGGTCTATGAAAAGCAACCGAGCTCACCCTCATAGTCAATACATGAATAAAAGTAAGATAGTCTTAGTACAAAGCAAGAGATCATATCAATATCCCTGAAATGGAGGACTCACCAACAAGCTCGAGAGACAATCATTCTAGCCACATGGTGGAGGAGGATGATCAATCAGTGCACTGATTTCTACATGGTGATATCATGTAAGCATAGATGATACATTAGCATGTTTAAATGTACTAAGTATGTAGGATGCAATGCAACAAGAGGCAGGTATCATAGGCAAAATGCAAAATCATAAGCAATGAGTAGCATAATAACAATATGGCAATGCTTAGAGTAAAACCATGCTTATATAGAACATAATACGAGTGTAAGGAGTGACCATTCTTAGTGCAAGTCAAGGCCTAACACCCTCTTGGATAGGTGCATGAGGTACGAACCCCTTCATGAGGTTGATGGAGTACAGACCGCCCACCGAGGTTGACGGAGTACAAACCTGCCAGCAAGCTTAACGAAGTGCAAACCCTCCCCCCCATCAAGGTTGATGTGTACCAGCCCCAACAAGGCCTCAATAGGTTACCCAGTCCTACAACCCCCTGAGCTAGGCTTGGTCATCCCCATCGCTATATAAAGATAATATCATATATATATATATATATATATATATATATATACATATATACACACACACACACACACACTCCTTTCATTATCATATAAATACATTCCTTTTCATCATCATTCCATCACCATTTCATCATTATATAGTTATTCAACTCATAAGACATGCATTAGACCTACAATTCCTCAAGAAATCATAACTGGACATTTTATCAAACACTTAGAGGGTGTGTATTGCTAGTGTGAAACCATGCAATTCAAGTGTGAAATCATGCTAGAAAAATCAGTGTAAAGCCATCAATAGATACTTGGTAACAACCTCAAGCAATATACGTCCAAACCCTTCATCAAGTCTTATAATAGACCATACATTCATAGCTCAAACCATGGTAAAATAGTCACAATCTAGTGAACTAGAACATAGTGTACAGTGAATTTCATAATAAATAAGACCCATGAATACATCAACTTTAAATCATACAAATTTTGAGTAAAGAGAGCTTGGGTATCATGGGTGAAAGGAACCCAAAAAAGAAACCCACATACCTTAGCTTTCGAGATGAACATGATGAAGATTGTAGATGGAGACTTGAAGCTTAAGAGAAATCCTTAGATCTGGAGAGGGTTTTGTGACTTGAGTTTAGCAGTAAACTATTTGGTTAAGTGTTTAAATGAGTATTGGGCAATGATTGGAATGATATAAGGGTAAAAATGGCTAAGTATAGGTATTTTTATGTTTGGGAGCACTTAGGCCCAAGACATGAAAGTGTTGAACCGAAGTCAAAACAGGACCAAAAATAACACTAGTGTGTACCCTTGGCGCATCGCGTCAAGGGCGCAAAAAGCTCACTGGAAATGCATTTTTCGAAAATCAAAATTGCTAATCGTTTGCTCTTAAATTGGGGATAGACCCATTTTACACTCTAAAAGACCTATGAACAAGAACATGAAGTCGGATTTTCGATATCACTCATGGATTTTGAGATATATGGAAATTATGATTTCGGGCACTTCTGAGGCATATTTTCGGGCACTTTTTGGGGTTGTTACAATATCTCACTCTTTGAAACATTTATCCCCGAATGTCAAAGAGACGTATATGAGAGACCCAAACATGACAATTTCAACCCACATAGAAATTCAATAATGCACTTAAGCACCATTTCAAAATCTTATCATAAGTGTAAAATCATCATGAAGTAGTCAATTTGAACATAAGATATGCATTGACATGAGGGTTGAACTTAAGACTTGAGATCATATAAAGGATTTAGATCAATACCTTAGGCTTGAGTAGAGTGGAAAATGTAAGGATATCGCTTTCGTATGTCCGCTTCAGCCTCCCAAGTAGCACTTTAAACTTGTTGATTCCTCTAAAGGACCTTAATGGAAGCCACCTCTTTACTTCTCAACCTCTTCACTTGCCCATCCAAAATTTGAACTGGAACCTCTTCATAAGTCAAATTGTATTCAACCACCCACAACATCAAAGGGGCACAAGAGTACTCGGATTACCCACACATTTCCTCAACATAGACACATGAAACACCAGATGAACCGATCCATTCTCTAGGCAATTCCATCTCATAAGCTACCTTGCCAACCCTTCTCATCACCCTATTAGGAATAACATATCTTGGGCTCAACTTGCCCTTGTTACCAAAATGGACCATACCCTTCAAGGGTGACACCTTCAAGTAGACTCATTCACAAACCTTGAACTCAAGATCCCTTCTCCTCATGTCGGCATATGACTTTTGATGACTTTGGGCCGTCTTTAACCTTTCTCTAATCATACTAACCTTCTCAAGAGCCTTCATAACCAGATCATGTCCCAAAAAAGCCACATCGCCAACTTTAAACCAACCAACTGGTGATCTACAATGCCTACCATAGAGGGCCTCAAAAGCAGCCATACCGATGCTAGAATGACAGCTATCATTGTACGCAAACTAAACCAATGGGAGATGATCATCCCAACTACACTTAAGCTCCAACATACATTCTCTAAGCATATCCTCAAGAGTTTGGATGGTCTTTTCGGCTTGGCAATCCGTTTGAGGGTGGAAGGCTGTACTAAGCTTACCCCTTTGAAAAGACCTCTAAAAGTATGAAGTGAATTGTGCCCTACAATCTGATATGATGGACAAAGGAACCCCATGCAACCTCACTAGAGTCATGAATGTACAACCTTGCATAATCTTCAGCACCATATGTGGTCTTAAATGGTAGAAAGTGAGCCGAGTTTGTCATCCTATCAACCACAACCCAAATGGAATCAAAACCCTTTCTAGTCTTCGGCAACCCACCAACAAAATACATATTAATCACCTCCAACTTTTAAGTAGGAATCTCAATGTCTTGGGTTAGGCCACCTGACCATTCATGTTCGGCTTTGACTTGTTGAAAACTATGACAAAGAGAAATGAGTTTGGCAATGTCTCTCTTCATGCCTCCCAACCAATACACATCCCTTAAATCCCTATACATTTTGGTGGAACCGAGGTGGATAGAATAAGAAGAGTTATGGGCCTCATCAAGGATTTTCTCCCTTAAACCATCAACACAATGCACACACAACCTACCTTGGTACCTTAGGGCACCATCTCCCCCTTGGGAGAAAGCCTCTACCTTGCCCTCTTTTACCAATGCCTTCAATTCTAACAAGGAGGAATCAAGATCTTCTTTTCTTTAAACTCATCAACCAAGGAAGACCTAGAACCATTAACAACAACAAGACCCCCATTACTAACCTCTTCCAACCTAACTCCTAATCTAGCAAATCGATGCACCTCCCAAGCCATATCCTTATCACCACCATCAACATAAGCGAGGCTACCCATAGACACCCTACTCAAAGCATCCGCCACCACGTTTGCCTTGCTGGGATGATAATGCACACTTATATCATACTCCTTAAGAAGTTCTAACCATCTCTTTTCCCTCAAGTTGAGCTTCTTTTGAGTGAAGACATATTGGAGGCTCTTATGATCGGTGAACACATCAACATGTGCCCTATACAAGTAATGACGCCAAATCTTTAATGCAAACACAATAGCGGTTAACTCAATATCATGGGTAGGGTAGTTCTTTTCATGCACTTGGAGTTGTCTAGAAGCACAGGCTATGAACTTACCATTTTGCATCAATACACAACCCAAACCAAAACGGGAAGTATCACGATACACAAAAAATCCCTCAAGCCCATCTGGTAGTGACAATATAGGAGCGGCCACAAGCTTATGTTTCAATGTTTGGAAACTCCTTTCACATTCATCAGACCACACAAATGTAGCCTTCTTTTGAGTCAATTTTGTCATAGGAGAAGTAATAGCAGAGAACCTATTCACAAACCTCCGATAATAGCCCTCTAAGCCCAAGAAGCTCCTAATGTCCGACGGAGTCAATGATCTAGACCAATTTCTAATCACATAGTTCTTCTTAGGATCCACCTTAATACACTCCTCTAACACCACATGTCCTGGGAAGACCTCCCTCAACCAAACTTCGCATTTTTCCGATTTAGCATACAATTTCTCCTCCCTCAATCTTTGCAACACATCCCTCGAATGAGCCCTATGCTCCTCCTTGCCACGAGAATAGATCAAAATGTCATTAATGAAGACCACAACAAAAGAATCAAGGAAGGGTTTAAAGGCCCTATTCATTAGGTCTATAAAGATGGCCGGTGCATTGGTCAACCCAAAAGACATCACCACAAGTTCATAATGCCCATACCTAGTCTAGAAGGCCATCTTGGGAATGTCACACTCCCTCACTTTCACTTCATGGTACCAAGACTAAAGATGAATCTTAGAGATGTGGCTAGCCCCTTGCAATTGGTCAACCAAATCATCAATCCTTGCAAGAGGATACTTATTCTCGATTGCGACCCTATTGAGTTTACAGTAGTCAATACACATCCTAAGGGACCCATGCTTCTTTTTCACAAATAACACCGGTGCACCCTAAAGTGATTGCCTAGACCTAATAAATCCCTTGTCCAATAAGTCCCTCAATTGTTCCTTCAACTCCTTCAATTCCTTTAGGGCCATACGGTAAAGGGGAATAGAAATGGGTTGAGTATCGAGGAGGAGGTCTATGCCAAAGTCTATTTCCCTTACGGGAGGAACACCAGATGGTCAGTTGGGAAGACATTAAGAAACTCATTCACAACCGGAACCAATTCTATGGGAAGGACTTAAGACTCCACATCTCTCACTCTTACAAGATGGTAAAGAGACCCCTTAGAAGCGGGCTTTAATGCAAGAGATAAATCTACCCTTGACCACCACAGCTTGACTCTCCCACTCAAGGACGGGTTCATTTGGAAACTGGAATTTTACCTTACGGGTTCTAGAATCAATAAAAGCATAGTATGCATACAACTAATCCATCCAAAGAATAATATCAAAATCAACCATGTCTAACTCAACAAGATCACAAGGCAATATTTTATGCAAGATACAAATAGGACAACTTTTATAAATGTTTCTAGCAACAATAGATGCACCAATAGGAGAAGACACCTCATATGACTCATGCAACAACTCGGGGTCAACATGGAACTTTTTGGCAACAAAGGGGGTAACCAAAGAAAGTGTGACATCCTGATCAATCAAAACATACACATCAAAGTCAAAGACTTTCAACATACTTGTAACAACATCGGGGACTTCATCAACCACTTGCCTCCCATGTAATGCATAGAAATGCTTGTGCCTTGGGGCACCATATTGTCAGCCACCTCTCTCCAATAGGACCACATTAGCACCTTGTGGACAAACCTCCTTGCCCTTATTGCGGTTTCAAGGGCAATCTATTTCCTTGTCTGCCATTTCCCCACAACCATAACAAGCACCGGTATTTCTCAAACATGGACCACCATGAACCTTACCAAACTTCGGAAACACATCAATAGGAGCCACACCCCTAACACCTTGGGCCCTCAGAAGATCATCTGCAACCCTTTTATCAAATGCATGAGTAGGCCTTTGGCCTTGATGGAACCGGCCAGTCCTTTGGAACTTAACCTCTAAACGGGCCCTCTTAGTCTCATTACTCCTTTTCTTCCTCAATTTCTCCTCTTCCATTGTTCTTCTCAGGTCATCTAACGTGACAAGTCCACGTCACTAATCAACATGGCAGACCATCATTCTTCACTAACCAAGTTGAAAGCACCCATCACAAATTTGTTCATCCTAGATCTTGAGTCGGCCACCAAATGCAGACCATACTTAGAGAGTTGGGTAAACTTGAGGGCATACTCCCCCAAATTCATAGACCCTTGTCCCAAATTCAGAAACTCCATCAACTTAGCTACCCTAAGTTCAAGGAGGAAGAACTAATTAAGAAAGGCCACCTTGGACCCCTCCCAAACTACCACATAGTTGACTCCCTTTTCTTCCTTCCATTAGTTGTACCATATTTGTGCTATCCCTTTGAGTTGTAGTCCGCTAACTCCGCCTTATCCACCGGCCATACACCCATGATGGAAAAAATTCTGTAGACCTCATCAATGAACTCTTGAGGGTCCACACTAACCTGTGACCCATGGAATTTTAAGGGATTCACTCTCATGAAGTCTCTCACCTGAGAGGCCAGTGTAGGAGCATGAGGGTCTTGGGCCCCTTTATTAGCTTGATTAGCTACCACTTGTGCAAGAAACGTGAGAGCATCCCTAAGCTCTCCGTTGCCTGGTTGCTTATCGGGTATGCAGGCTCGTCTTACCCTCGTATAGGCATGATCTAGCATAGCAAAGAAAAAGCGTTAGGGGAGGAACGCTTACTTCAACTCTATAGTACAACTTAGAACATGAAGAAAGGAAACATTTCCTAAAATGTTTCATAGCCTCCTATTTATAGTTGTGGTGCACAACACAACCATGAATAAGACTCTAATCAATGTTGTGTGTTGGACTTCGAGGATCTAACAATCTAGTGCTCTGGTACCACCTTTGTCATGACAAAGGCCTAGTTACTAGATGTGGCTAGCGAATGGGGAACTTGAAGAAATCCTGAAAAAGCCTCGTAGCATATCATTATAACATCCTTTGTCGCGGAAGCAATAGAATATCATTAAGAGATAGGCATAACAATGAAAAAGTGCTAAGGGTAAACTTTCATACCGTAACATCAAAGAAGAGGAGAGTCGAGACTCATGGCATAGATACATATCATGTCCAACAACAACTTTACTACATAGATAAGACCGGGGGCCAAAACAAGAAACCACGCGGGGGCCAAAACAAGAAACCACCCCGAAATGGAGGACTCACCAACAAGCTTGAGAGACAATCGTTCTAGCCATATGGAGGAGGAGGAGGATCAATTGATGCACCAATTCCTACATGGTGACATCATGTAGGGATAGAGTATGCATTAGTACATTTGAATGTACTAGTTTTGTAGGATGCAATGCAACAAAAGGTAGGCATCACAGATTAAATGCATACTCATAGGCAATGAGTAGCATACTAATAGTATGGCATGTATGAATGATGCTTGTATTAAAATAATGCTTATATAGAAATAATAGAGCGTAAGGAGTAATCATTCTTAGTGCAAGCCAAGGCCTAGAACCCCCTTGGATAGGAACATGAGGTACAAACACCTTCATGAGGTAGATAGAGTACAAACCCCCCGCTGAGGTTGACGGTGTATAAACTCCCCATCAAGGTTGACGGAGTACAATTCCCCATCAAGGTTGATGGGTACCAACCCCTTACAAGTTTACCCAGGCCTACCAACCCCCGAGCTAGGTAATCAAGGTACCAATCCCTCACTAGGTTACCCGAGCCTACAACCACCCAAGCTAGGCTTGGTCATCCCCAACACTATATAGAGATAATATAATATATATATGCGCGCGCGCACACACACACACATATATGTATACACACATACACTGCTTTCATCATCATATACATATATTTCCTTTCATCATGATTCCTTCATCATTTCATAATCATATCATCATCATATAGTTATTCAACTCATAAGATATGTGTTGGACCTTCAATTGCTCAAGAACCCATAACCTAACATTTTATCAAACACTTCGAGGGTGTGTAATGCTAGTGTAAAACAATACAATTAACGAGTGAAATCGTTCTAGAAAAATTAGTGTAAAGCCATCAACAGATACTTGGTAACACCCTCAAGCAATATACATCAACATCCTTCATCAAGTCTTATAGTAGATGTTAGATTCATACCTCAAAATATGGTAAAATAGTCACAATTTCATGAACACCAATATAGTGTCCAATGAATTTCATAATAAATAAGACCCATGAATAAATCAACTTTAAATCATACAAATTTTGTGTAAAGAGAGATTGGATATCATGTGTGAAAGAAACCTATGAAAGAAACCCACATACCTTAGCTTTGTAGATGAACTTGATGAAGATTGGAGATGGAGACTTGAAGCTTGAGAGTAAATCCATAGAGCCAGAGAGAGTTTTGAGACTTGAAAACCCTGAACAAGAATATGAAGTCGAACTTTTGATATAGCGTACGAATTTTGAGATATATGAAAATTATGATTTCGGGCACATCCGAGGCATATGTTTGGGCAGTTTTTGGGGTCGTTACATCACCGAAGTGCCACCGAGATTTCTTTAACCTTGATCAGGCTTGGATCCAAAGTACGCTAGGCTTCAATCAATTGGTCCAACTAGTGCAAACTCTCCACCCTCGATGCTAGACATAGCCTATATATCAAGCAAGGTAATGGGATAGAGGTAGACCTCTTCAGGATGGCCTCATGAATCTGTTCGGCTATGAGGCAGGCCCACTCAATATGATAACCCGCTAAGATGCTAGCAACCATTACCGCATGCTCCAACATCAGTGTATTATCAGCAAGAATAGGCTGGATGTGTGATCGAACAATACCCCACCAAACCTTGGCAGGAAATCTTAGCGAAGCCTTCACAATAGGCTTTGATTGTGCGACGACCCATGCAAGTTTCAGACCCTGCTCAGGAATATAACCAATCATCCTACAGTGGATCTAGGGGTAGGGAATTCTAGATGAAAAAACATACGATGAATGGTGGTCTCCGATATATCCACCTGCCGCCCCTCATTCTTATCTTGGTCAGTCTGTGCTGAGTGAGGGTATTCTCCCCCTTTGGAGAGTGTTGTGTACCATGGCTGCATATGAAGCATAGAACTACCTCACGATAGTCAGGGAGTATCGTCCGAGTGTGTGTGTGAGCCACTAAAGCCCATATCGAATCATTGTATCCTAGAGATCGGGGACACTGTTGAGCCTTTCTGCGATGACTCGAGGCTCATCATAGATGGAGTGAGTTGGCTTGTCTCGCCTTCTCAGCTGCACGCCCTCCAAATATATCTCCTACATACCCTAGATGCACCACTGATTACAGAGAGCATCTAGAGGTGAAGATCAAGGTAATGTGAAAAACTCTGTCTCTGATCCATCCTCTAATCGTGACATATAGCTGGACCCCTCTTTGGATAGAGTGATCTGGGGTAAGTTGCTCTCGTCATTGCATCCCTCATCAGATTGGGAGTGTGAACAACTAAAGCCTGAGTGTGCCCAACTCTGGCAGCAGCTCTTGTCTATGGTCTAGCCACCTCTGTGTTCGGGTCGACTCCGAGGTCCTATAGTGAACCACTCAATGAGGTGGCATTCTCATCACCCAAGGCCTCATCTTGGAGCCTCCTCTTGAGAGCCATGATCTCATCACGCTTGGCCTTTGGGCCCATAGTACTTGAAACATAAACATTAATGTACCTTCATTAGCCTCCCAAATCAAGAATTGAAATGCAAAAACAAACCAGATAAAGTTGTAGAAGGGTCCACAAAAGTATCTTTATGGGATATAGGTGGTACTATGAAGCATAGAGGGCTCTCATGAAACAGTGGTCCAAACAATCTTTGTCACTGGAAAAGTCTACAAGACGAGAAACAACTTGTAAAATGGTTTATGAGTACTAGACTGAGTTTTAGAGATTCCAATATTTGATGTTATCGCAAGCAGGGATTTACTAGACATTTATACGAGCCATAAAGTATTCGATAACTTGTAGAATGTCTCGTCAAATTGATACTCAGAAACTTCAAGTTTCTTCAATCTTATATGAGAGGCAATTATGTCCCATGGAATCATCCATGGTCTGTAAAAGCCACTCATAAACAAGAAAACTCCGTTTGCCTAAGTTTCTAAGCACATCATGACAGACCCCATACAACATCTTCAACATTATTCTAACAACATCGAAGCAAAAACACACCACATGACTTTCACACCTCATCCAAGACTCCAATATGTTATGCAAGATACACACCCCATCGAAAGTGATTATGCATGTTTCCCCAACTATTCTAACCCTATATGAAAATTTCTAAACAACATTTATGCACCTATGTCATCACCAACCGATTTACACACAAAATCAATTCATCACAAATAGTGGGTGATTCGACCATGACCCCGTGATGATAGGGTCATAGAATCAATCACGAGTCATGGTTTGGGTCATCTGATTCTCCTTTTCCTATCTTCCTATGAGTTGTGGATCATCTTACGGAACTATTACATACTTAATAAATTTTCTATTTCCCAGGCCCTATCGACAAACACAAATTATAGACCGTAAATAGGACCATAGGTCATCCTGTTGGTCATGGTTTCCTTTCCAGAAACTCCAAATTCCTTCAACTTGTAGAACTTACTCTACAATCCATTCTACAGTCCGTTTTTCTTTCCATGATCCATAAATTCTCCTCGTGGTTCATTTGTCACTTAGAAAAAATTTCCAACTTTTAAAGCCCTTATTTCCATCAATCTTGGGTGGAGCCAAAGATTCACTATTTTTTGGCTTTGGGGTATGATGGAATAAAGGAAAATGACTCTTTAAACTGTATGCGGTTCTTTCAATTGTGAAGTAGCAGTTAGTCAATGCAACTTTCAACGCTCATCATGGGTCATCCGGAAACAGTCGCGCTATATTTTTAAACATAGGGGTCAGGCTGCATACATCCGACCCCCCTTACCTCGCAATAGGTGGGAGCCTTTGAGGCATTGGGGTAATGTTGTTGTTCTTGTTGTTCTATGGCTCATGGACTAAACCACAAGTCATGACTTGGGCTAATGAAATGACCCTGAACTTTTCCGGCCCAAGTTTTTTTGCACTAGGCTTCTAACTTGGGGGGTCCTTACAATATCTCTCCCTTGAGAACATTTGTCCCCTAATGTAATTAAACGTCGGATCTAAGGAGTTAAATATCAGCTAATAAAGCATGCACATAAAAAGTAATCCAAACATCTTCTAAGGAAATTTTCTAAATCTATACTTAAAATATGTCTCAAAACAGTCCATAAACATGCAAATAGGTGTGTGTATCATGTAAACACTGAAATACAAGAAGTTGGAAGTTTTGCACAAGAATAACTTAATACTTTAGGCTTGAATAGAGTGGAAAAAATACAAGTATTGCTTCATCATGTCTTCTTATGCTTCACATGTTTCACTTTCAACTTGTTGATTCATCCAAAGCATTTTGAACACATTTTAACATCCTTCTTCCTTTGCCTCTTTACATACTAGTCTAGGATTTCAATCGGTACCATTTCATAAGTCAAATTTTCTTCAATGTTCACCTCTTCCACTTGGACAATGGAGTTCGGATCACCTATGAATCACCTCAACATTGATACATGGAAAACTAGTGAATCAAATTCATTTTCATATGTAACTCCAGCTCATATGCCACTTTGCCAACTTTTCTCACCATCTTGTAAGGCTCAACATACCTCAGCCTCAATTTTTCCTTTCTGCCAAACTAAATCAAACTTTTCAAGGGGGACACCTTCAAATAAACCAAATCACCAATATTGAACTCAAGATCCCTTCTCCTCACATCAGAGTAGGACTTTTGCTGAGTTTTAGCCATCTTTAATTTCTCTCATATGAGTCTCACCTATTCCATAGCATCCATGACTAAGTCCAGCCCTATTAAGGCCATCTCACTAGCTTCAAATCACCCAATAGTTATCTACACTGTCTATCATATAGAGCCTCAAATGGTGCCATTTCAGTGCTTGAATAGAATCTATTGTTATAGACAAACTCAATGAGAAGTAAGTGATCATCCCAACACCCCTTGAATACCAATACACAAGATCTTAACATGTTGTCCAATGTTTAAATCATTCTTTCAGCTTGCCCATCGGCTTGAGGTTAGAAGAGAGTACTCAATTCCACCTTAGCAGCAAGACCCTTTTGAAATATTTCCAAAAGTGAGAGGTAAATTGGGCTTCATGATCCGATGTGATGGACAATAGAATCCTTTGCAACCTCACCTACTCCCTGATGTACAATTTAGTATAGACTTCAACACTAAATGTTTTTTTGACCAGTAAGAAGTGAACCGACTTTGTCATTCTATCTACTACCACCTATATGGAGTCAAAGTGCTTCTTTGTCATAGGAACCCCACTACAAAGTTCATATTGATCTCTTCCCACTTCTATGTAGGAATTGTCTTGAGCTAGGACACCTGATCTTTGATGTTCAACCTTGGATCATTGGCTATTAGAGTACTCAAACACAAACTTAACAATGCCCTTCTTCATTTTGTTCCACCAATAAAATTTTGTCAAATCTCTACACAATTTTGTGGAGCCAAGATGAATGGAATAGGAAGAGTTGTGAGCTTCCTCGATAATAGAGTACCCCCATCACCTCCTTATGAGAAGAACTCTATTTTTTCTTCTTTCATCCTTCAATTCAAACAAAGCAGGATTAAGATCTTTCTTGGTATTGACATCCTCAATCAGTGAAGATTTGGGGCCATGATTGCCATCACACTACCTCTATCGAAATCACTCAACTTCACCCTCAATATAGAAAAGGAATGAACTTCCTTACCCAACTATCTTTTTCCACCATTTTCTAAAAGAGATGCACTACCTTTGGGAACTCTACTAAGAGCATCGACTACCACAGTAGCCTTGCCCAGGTGGTACTTCACACTCATATTATAATCCTTGAGAACTTTTAACAACCTTCATTGTCTTGGGTTGAGATCACTTTGGGTGAATACATGTTGAAGGCTTTTGTGATCAGTGAAATTATCCATATCAACCCCATAAAAGTAGTGACACTAAATTTTCAATGCAAATACAATGGCCAAAGGTTCTTGATCATGCGTTTCTAGTTCTTCTCATGGTACTTCAATTGCATTGAGCAATTGGCAATCACCCAACCATGCTGTATTAACACACAACCCGAACCAATTCTTGAGACATCACAATAAACAAAAAAAAGACCCTCAGGCCCCTCCAACAAGGTCTAAATTGGAGACGAAGTCAACCAATCCTCTAAGGTTTTAAAAACCTTTCTCACGCTCACCTGTACACACAAACTTTGCTTTCTTTTAAGTCCACTTAGTCAATGTAGATGAAATAGAGGATAAACCTTCAATGAACCTTCTATAATACCCGACTAGGCCCAACTAACACCTACTATCCATAGAACTTAATGTGCTTGGCCAATTTCTCACTCCCTCCGTCTTTCTAGGATCAACCTTTAATCTCTCACCTTATAGCTCATTCCCAAGGAAGGAAACCCCTCTATACAAAACCTTACACTCGTCAAATTTTACAAATTATCTTTCCTCTCTCAAGGTGTGCAATACCAAGCTCAAATGCTATGTGTATTCTTCCTCTCTCTGCGAGTAGATTAGGATATCATCAATGAATACCAATGAACATATCAAGGTAGGGATTGAACACCCTACTCATAAGATCCATGAAGATTACTGGTGCTTTGGTTAGGCTAAAAGACATTACCAAAAATTTAAAATGGCCATACCTAGTTCAAAAAATCATCTTAGGAATTTCACTCTCTCTCTTTCTTTTTTGGTGATATCCGAACCATAAGTAAATCTTAAGAAAATGCTTAGTTCCTTCTAGTTGGTCAAACAAGTCATCTATTCTTGGAGTGGGTATTTGTTCTTAATGGTGACATTGTTGAGTTACTGATAGTGTATGCACATTCAAAGTGACCTCATTTATTCCTACAAATAAAACTAGAGCACCCCATGGAGACCTACTAGGTCAAATGAACCCTTTTTCCAACAAAACCTTCAATTGTTCCTTGAACTATTTCAAATCTGCCAGGGCCTTTCTATAAGGAGAATAGAGATAGGTTACGTGTTGTGGAAGAGGTCTATGCAAAAATTGATTTTCCTTTATAGAGGAGCACTAGGTAACTCCATCCGGACAGATATCTAGAACTCATTTACAATGAGAATTGACTCAAGAAAGGGAACTTCAGAAGTGACATCTTTAATCCTCACTAGATGATACATACACCCCTTATAGATCATTTTTCAGGCTTTTAGAAATGAGTCAAATTCGCCTCTACATGAGGAATTACTACCCTCCCACTCAAGAATAGACTCATTTGGGAATTGAAACTTGACTCTATGAGTGTGACAATCTATGAAAGGGTAAGAAGGATGCAACCAATACATCCCATGTATGATATCAAAATCAACCACAGGGATTTCTACAAGTCACAAGGGAAAACTTTATGCAAGATTGACACGGAAAAATTTCTATAGATCCTTTGTGCAACGATAGACTCTCTTGCGTGAGTACACACTTCAAAAGGCTTATTATTAATTTCAAGACATGTATGAAATCTATTTGCAAGGAAAGGAGTTACATTATTTGCAAGGAAAAGAGTTACAAAAGATAAATTTTCTCTAAGATCTAACAATGCCTAAGCTTCAAAATCATATGCAAGGAAAAGAGTTACAAAGGATAAATTTTCTCTAAGATCTAACAATGCCTAAGCATCAAAATTGTAATCTCTTTACATACCGGTAATAACTTCTAAGGCCTGTTATACTTCTTACAGGCCATGAAGAGCATAGAATCAATTGGTCCTTTAGGTACCTTGATCTTTTCCACCTTAGCTTTGGGTCCTTATACCATTACTCCTACATTCCGTTGTATGGTGTTCGGGCACACTTGAAACACGCATTAGAGTCAGCCAAGCACTCCCTTTTGTCGGGCCTCCCGCATTTAGGGAAATTAGGAGTTTGTGTCTTTAGGGTTGTCCCCTTGTCCTTGATTACCCAGGGAGGAGGAGAGTTGATAGACCTTTGGCCGCCTGCTTTTGGCCCCTTGAAATTTGTTTTGTGCTCACTCTTTTGGTAGGAATGTCCTCCATCATCCACCCAATTCCTCTTAGACTCTCCAGCTCTCTCCCTTAGATTTTCCACTTTGATTTTCTCCACATAAGTCCTCAAAGGGGAGATGTCTATGTCCTACACAAGAACTCTAGTTTTGCACACTTTTGACATCAAGTCTGACACGCCAGATATGAACTTTCTCATCCTAGCTCTTGGATCCACTACCATAAATAGGGCATACTTGGAGAGCTTGGAAAACTTGAGGGAATATTCCCTCATGCTCATGTGCCATTGCATAAGATTGATAAATTCATTCACTTTGGCCTCCCTTAGCTCTAGTGGAAAAAACTGGTCCAAGAAGGCACTCTTGAACTCCTCTCATTAAATTTGACCTGCTCTTTGGCCCTTCTCATCCACCCATTGCTCATACCATATTTAACCATGCCCTTATAATGGAAGGCCACAAACTTGGCCTTCTCTTACTATGGGTCTCCTTTTATGACAAATCTAGTAAGTCTCATCAATAAAGTCTATAGGATCTTCATCCACCTTAGAGCCATGAAACTCTAGGGGGCTTATAGTCATGATATATAGAACCCTTGTGACCGATGCAGGGTCTCGAGGAGGGATAGAAATCTCAAATTTGATTGGCTTGCCAATGCTTGCACTAACATAGTGAATCGCTCAACTTTTTGCAAATGAGGAGCTTGTTGCTTAGGTGTATTCCTTGGTTGAGGAGCTCTTCCTGGCTGTATAGGGTTTCTTCTATGGTTCTCTTATCGAACCCTACCTGAATTGCCTCATTTGATGCTAAGTCATCCCACAGAATTCTTAAAACACATATTTAGTAAAATAATGACACTTAGAATCATAAGTAGTAATTTCAAGTAGTAGCTCAAAAACGTAGGAACCACCAAGTTAGAATTGTCTTTTCACTTTAGGGACCATCATAAACATCATTTAGGGAATCATTTACATGCTTAAAACCTTGACAAAACATTAACTTAAAACCTTTTTTTTTGTGCTCATCCATCATAATCATATAATCAAAAACTATTTTAGATTTGATAGGCAAGTACATATTTTAGAAAATTAATAAATGAAGAGAGCAACGGATGAATCATGGAAAAAGATGCACCTTTAAATCATATGCTAATAGCCCACACATCACTTATTGAAATCTAATAATTGAGGTCATTGCCATCAACTGAAAATTCATGGAAATACTTAGTAAAACGTTGCGCGATATTATTGAAGACAAATTGCATCATAATGCATCAAAAAATCATCATTTAAATCATTGGCATGCTTGATTGTAATTTAAAGAACTTTAAAAAAGGGGTAAAAAGCTTTAAGGAAGGACTTTGTGGTTGAAAAGAACCCACAAATCAACTCACATACCTTGCTTTTGTCTAGGAAGAAGGAACTTGAAGTTGTGCAGAAGACCTTTTTTGAAACCCTAGCCTTTTTGCCTTGCCTTATTGAGAGCATATTTGCCTTAGAATAGTTTAGAAGATGAGGAATCAAAGGAATAGAGATCCTTATGAGTTTTAGGTCTTACTAAAGGATCAGGGAATCACAAAAATGACGCAGTTTAGGTCTAGGATTCGCGAAAATGAAAACATTTCCATTCATCAAAACTGTTTGACCCAAATCACGAGACCTCTAATATTGGTTGTGTACTCAACCACAATTCATGGTTTGAGTTATCCTATTCTTCTTTTCGAATCTTCAGAGTCCACTTATCAACCTGCTAAACCATGAAATCATTCCATGGGCTGTAAATCAATCAACAACTCGTGGATCATCTTCTGGAACGTTTTCATACTTAGTAAATTTTCCATTTCGCAGGGGCCCATCCATGAATTAAAATCATGGATGGTAAATATGATAACGGTCTATCCTATTGGTAGTGGTTTCCTTTCCGAAAACTCCAAAAAATTTTCAACTTTTTGAACTCACTCTACGACTCATTCTACTGTCTGTGTCTCCTTTCGTGGACTATAAATGGTCCTCGTGGTTCTTTTATCACTTAGAAAAAATTTCCAACTTTTGAAAACCTTATTCATAAAACGGGTCTACAACTTATGCGTTGAACTATGGGCTATCCACTAGGCTCATGAAATGACCCTGGACCTTTCTAGATCAATGTTATCTACAGTTTCTAGGCTTATTACGTTGGGATCCTTACATTAGGGCAATCCCTTTGGAACAAACTTTACCTCAAAAAATCCCCTTCCATGCTTCCCTAAACACTCGCATGCGCAGAGACTAAAGAACCCAAACCAACACAAATAACATTACCTCAATTGGAGCTCTCTAGCTCAAGAAATTGTGTTTTGAAGGTAAGGAAAATGAGCTAAAAATGGGATGAACCAAAATAAATATTAGCCAGGGGTCTTCATTGAAAACATAGGGACCAGGTCCGTGATTGCTAAAAGGAACCCTCACACTTCACCACGAACATGGGGACTAGGTCTTCAATCATGAAGTATAACTTCATCCTTCACCACGATTGTGGAGACTAGGTCCATAATCTCAAAGGGTAACTTCAGTGTTTACTGCGATCGCGAGGACTAGGTCTACAATTGTAAAAGATTACCTGAGTGCACCAGCAAAGACTGCACCAACTGATCTTGGAAGTGGAATAATACTTCAATGGTGTCTTCAGCATTCGCTCGAAACCTTGTACATGCAAGAAAACTATACTACCTCACTGAATTCGACATTTAGAAATCAACAACATAGTCAAAAATTCCAACAAAGGTCATTTTGACTAAAAGTGAGTCCCACGCTCAATCACCTTTTTAAATCATGTTCTACCAAAGGGCTCGGATGAGATTAGAAACCTGAGGACAAGCACGAAAGATTGTTCTAGAACAAAGTTGACATTTAAGAGTCAACCACCCAGATGAAATTCTCATTCGAGTATGATCTGCAAGAATGTTCATCAAGGTAAAACTTAGGCCAAAAGATTAAAGGAAAAAATGCTTAACGATATAAACTCGCATTAATTGTCTCGAGAATCAAGCTAAGCATATTGCTAGCAAAAACTGACCATTCTAATGCTGATAGAATCCTCAAAATTGCATTATGATGTCATCTTCCTAGACTTGTGACCAAAGTTAACTATTCAAATGCCACGAGCTCCAAAACACAAAAATGGATATAAAAATCAAAGAATGGCTAGGCGACAGATTCGTCAATGCCAACAAGTAATAATTACCTAGGATAGCTATGAAAATGCTCAAAATATGGAAAAGGCCAAAGAGTATAGGAAATGACCTAGAGGTTCATTGCAAAATCCTTTATGAAAAAGACTTTTGTCCTCGAAAGTAAAGAACAGTATCTGCCTTAAAGAAATCTGCATGTGCCTCTAAACCCACAGGAACCCTCCTGACGTAAACAATGCCAAGATAGGAGTTTAGCCCAAAAGAAAATCTCAAACTTGGTTCAGAACTCCAAAAACTTTTCTAATTATTTCCTTATCACTAGTCCCTTCTCACTATAATCAAAAGTAGCTGAAATTATTAAAATCACTTGAGGAAAAACAAGCCTAACCAATACCATCAAATTTAGATAAATATAGAAGCGAACCAGCCTTACAATCTTAAAAACCTACCTTAGGCTCAAATCAACACCTTTTTCTATTAAGCATCTTGTTTACCCTAGGCTATTTTGAAAATTTAAAACCTAATCTGAATATTGTCTTTCGACCTTTATAATAAAACTTTGACATCCATATAAATCATAACAAAGATACTAGCCTATAAGGCATAGAGCCAAACCCATACTCATCTCCGTATAACCAATAGTTTCAAGCTAAAACACTACCTTATAAGCTTACCACCCTGATGCAAAGAAGAACCAAGTCAGTAGGCAATGATGAGCATAGCCAATTAATCTATAATATCCCAATGCTAACAACTCCACTCATTTACAACTACAAGATATCAAGCAAGACAAAATGAACTTCCCTAGTTCAATCATTAGCTTATATATTCCATGAATTACCTTGACCCCGTTCGATAGATAAATCCACTAAGAAAAATTTCATTCTCTACCCAAATTCAACAACCTAACTTACCAATTGTACCTTCAATAGATACTACCACAACCACAGAGAATCAACCACACCATTAACAAGTCATAAAAATGAACCACACCTCTAAAAAAACATGCTAGCTATAACCTAATAACAAATATGTTCAAAAGATAAAGTTGAGCAACATCTAATAAAAGAGTCAAGAAACCAAAGTTGATAAGACTATGGTAAGAGGGAAAACTTTTGACCGGAAGAACCATAGACTACTTAGGGATAAACTATCTAACACATTCAACAACCTAAAGCAACTAGTTCTAAACCACAAGATCGAAGGAGCAAGCCAAAACCAAGGCAAATTCTATGTTTAATAGGTCCAACTACAACCCTAAAGGTCACTCCTACCATCATACCTCTCTCTCATTAGCAACCTTGCACTAGCTAATAATAACAAGTGAACAAAGTAAATTTATATACTAAAACTGTAATGACCCAGACCTAGGGCCTAGTCGAAACATACTAAATAAGGAAGTGAAAGGTACCTCAAACAAAAGGGGGCTAAGGACTACATCATAAATCATAATGAGATAAAAGAACTAGATACAACCATAACATGTGTCTAACAGTACCCCTAACGTAAACATGGCGGGAGCTAAGACATATTCATCTTCACCCTCAATATATTCATAGAAAACGAAATTATAAAACTAAAAACTAAAATATCTTATTACATCAATCTAGAAATAAAACTAGGATGACATCACCAAACTAGAGGACTCACCAACTCTCGTCTTACATGATCCAAAGCTAGTCATGTGGGGTATATCAAGGAGCGCCAATCCCTACCTGGTTCAATCATGTAAACATAGAGTATGCATCACTACTTTTAATGTACTGGTATGTAGGTATGGCATGACATGGAAACAATGATAAGATGGTTAATTCTAAGTCTCATGTTAAAATCATACATTTACAAAGGTATTAGAAAGTCATAATCAAGCTAATATCGTTTAAACATACAAAGGCAACTTTATAAAGAACTTAGTATGATGCATTGGTGAACATAGTTGTGAAAAAGAATATCATATAAACATGGAACTTACATGATTATAGGGATCTAAATAGTATAACATAGAAGAAATATCTATGAAGTGTAAGGAGAACATACAAGTGGGTGATCGTTTAACATATTAAATTAGCCATAGAACATAAGAGAATACATATGATAAATAAAGAGCTTAGCCTTACTTGAATGCATGATGAGGCACATATACGTAGACTAGTGAGGAATCCTAGGTGGTTACGTACAATTAAAATAGTAATATCCTTGGGTAAAAAATGCATCACTTTACATAAAAGATTATTTTTATGAAAGAAATAGCAATAATCATAATGGAAATCACTTTACATACTTGAATACATAGTCATATAGTTTTAGGAGAAGTAAAAGTTAGGAGTAACAAGAGACCATAATTTATATGAGAAAAATCATTTGAGATTGTGAAAGAATGAGATATATATTACTTGAACCATCTACCATAGTAGAGAACATCCTTGGGTATAATAAGGAGTCATCATAGATCATCATAAAAAGGACATCTTGGGGACATAGAGAGAACTTGAACATACGTGAGAGCAACCTTTAAGCAACATAAATCATGTAAGTTAAACCATAGAGTCCCGATGTTTCTCCTACACCTGAAAAAAGGGGGAGAGCAATTGCCAAGATGACCTCCTAAGATGTCTAAGTGATCTACTAAAGCTAACTATTGACCAACCCTCTACTAATGGGTGGTCTAGAGATCAACCTCTACTAGCGGGTGATTCCTATTTCTTACAGTAGTACATAGTTATAGGACAATGGGATCCTACCAACGGTCTCCTTTCTCTTTTAATGGGAGATTCCACATTCATCCCAAGGTGAACTCAGTGCTCAGTAAAACTCTCACGAAATAATTGTAAGCATGAATCATAGAGCCATTTAACATGGAGAAGTATTCTAATACCCTACCGCATAAGGATTTTGAGTATTAATCATAATCATAAGAATACCTCTAAATCATTTCTATGCCTTTACTAACGGGTTATCACCATCTCATAATCGTATTTAGATGAGAGAACTCACATTTAGATCATTCACTCTTGACTTCAATACCATTCTAAAAGCATGTCATGTCATGGGATATCTCATGATGCAATGTACTAATACATGTAATTAGCTTTAAGATGTTGAAACTTGAAATATGCACACTCTTATGCATCCATGACAACCAACCCATTCTTGAGGTAATCCATAAAGAAATTCACAAACCCATAACATGAAATTAATAAGGTACATGAGTCAATACACCAATTCATGCAATGCATGTGATTTAGACTTGATTCATATACAATAATAATAAAGAAAATATGAATTCAAGTAAAATCAAGCAACCCTCATCAAATTCGTAAACAAAAATTCTTTAAGTAAGGAAAAATCGTAAATAGTTATGGAATCATGAAGATACTAGCTATCCTTATGTGATTGTAGTAGGATTCATCAATTTAAAAGATAATTTAAGGAACCCACATCATAATCTTCATATCCCCCAAACCTCAAGTAGATTCATGAATTTCAAGTAAAACAACTTAGGTTATAGCTTTTCATGCATATAGGTAGTGGAAGCCATTAATTTAGAACCAAAACACATCAAATATCTCTAAAATCCTAACTTCCATAATATAGGAATTCATGACATAATGTCCTTCTGGTAAGATTAAAACATTTTTTCGTAATAATATAGACTAGCGAAAATCAATAAATTCATAATTTAAGCATCTGGAATCATAATATGAAAAGCCATGATGAATTGCATTCTTGGAATTAAGGAGTGGAATAGAAAATACTTTGGGTTTCCATGGGTGAAAGGAACCCATGGGTGAAACCAATGTACCTTGGTAGAAGAACTATGAAAGAACCTAGAGTTGTCAAGAAGAATTTAAAACCCTAGGTTGATCTTTTCTTGAACTTGAGGTAGAGAGAACCTGACAGAGAGTTAATATATTTTGAGATGAATGATTTGGGAATGAATGGTAAAGGAGTAGTATATGTATATTTCTTTAGGAACCACCTAAATTTAAATCTATGTAGTTAAGGAATAGAATGGATCAAAAATTATCAAAAATCCCTTCATTAAATTGGTCGAACCAAACTACGAAAGGCCGTTTACAGGCTGTAAAAGGAAGTACGACCCATATTGTTGTTCATACACCAAGATGTAGAAACTATTATTTCAAGCCCCAAAATTACGCACCGTCCTATGATCCATATAATGGATCACAAGCATAAAAAATCCATCGTAGTTCCCTTTTATACTTAGCCAAAATGTGAATCTCCAGAACCGCAATTACGATCACACATTATGACCATAAACAATAACTTAACCTGTAATTCTTTTCGTATTTCCTTTCTAAACTTCAATTTCTTTTCCCAAGACCAATCTTGATCCACAATATCTGTGTACGTGAACTAGGCCATGAACCATACTTTTTCCTCATGGTTTCGATATAGTGAACAAATTCTTAATGTCTTGCCTTAGTCTCAACTTCAAATTTGTAGGGCATTACAATATCCCCCCTTTCGGAACATTTATCCCTGAATGTGTTTCAAGCTTGCATGGTAATAGAAAAATGAACATATGACAATCTATCATGAATGCAATACGCAAGCCAAACATGATTTTTATGTAAAGTGTTTAATCATTAACATAAATATTATTTTAAATGCATACATAACATATTTTCATGGGTGCACATAAGATCCTAATCAAGACCAACTTCTTGAATATGCATGTACAGTGAACAACAAGTCAAGGGTAAAATAAATGATGCATTGGGATGAACAAACTATCATTTTACTAATGCCTCAATTCATCCACTTGTACCCAAACATTAACTATAACACCACCATTATCATTTTTAAAGAAAAATAGACATATCGAGCAAAGCATTTCGAGCTCTTTCTCTTCCTATCCTAGTGGCCACCAAGCAATCCCTCTTCTTGTGTCCTAACTCACCACACTCAAAATAGCTTTTTCGTCCCATCAAACACAACCCTAAATGCATTCTACCAGACTTGTCACAAGTAGGATAGGGGTTTCTCTCCCTGTTGCTCTTAGGCTCCAAATCTTTAGTAGATGTTGACCCACCCTCAGCAAAACAGGCCCTGTTTGACTCTCTTACATCCCTTCTCATCTTTTTATCCTCAACTTGTTTTGTATAAGTAATAACCCTCTAAATATCCTTTTTTTACCAGCATGGCAGTCCAACACTCTTGAAGAAGCGAATCAAATAACCCCAACATGAATTCGCTCATTCTAGCACAAGGGTCGGTAACCAATTGTGGGGCATATTTGGAGAGTTGGGTGAACTTCATAAAATACTCCATCACACTCATATTTCTTTTATTAAAGAGTACAAATTCTTGCATCTTGGCTTCCCTTAACTCCAAGGGAAACAAGGGATCTAGGAATGCATCTTTAAACTCTCCCCATGAAATAGGTCCCCATGCATTATCCCTCTTACCTTTTCATTGTGTGTGCCATATGTGAGCCACCCTTATTAGTCGTAAGGCCGCCAACTCTGCCTTTTTCTCTGAAGTTACTTCCATAATGGCCAACACTTTGTGCATTTCATCCACAAACACTTGAGCATCTCCCTCCAGCTTTGATCCATTGAAGTCAAGAGGGTTCATCCTAGAAAAATCTTCCACTCTAGAGGCTAGAGTAGGACCGTTTGGGACATCAACACCTTGGTTGGCTTGATTGGTCACCACTTGTACCAACATAGTCATAGCCGCCCAAAACGACCCATGAGTCTGTCCCTCATCTTGATGGGCTTGAGGCATTCTTTGGGAAGGCATTATCTAGAAAAGTACAGAGAACAATCTATTAGATAAAGGGAACTTTAGGAAAACTCTGAAGCACCACATAGAACATGAAAAAAGTGAGATAATTCCTAAGTGCCTTATAGTTTCCTACTCAAAGATGTGGCATGCTTCAAACCCATGTGTATGACTCTATTCGATGTGGTATGTTGCACCCTAGAGACTATATCAAAACCTTGCGCTCTAATACCAAGTTTATAATGACCCAAACATATTGCATAGTTGAAACACGACGAATGAGTAACCCGAAGGTACCTCAAACAAGGCTCATAGTATGCAAAAAATATATCATCAGTAATGACATAAAGATAAGATAGAAAACTAAGTAAAATAGGGATCAGTAACATAACATAAAATCATAATGAGATAAAAGAACTAGATATGACCATAGCATGTTTCTAACAATACCTTTAACATAAACATGGCGGGGGCCAAGACATGTCCAAGCTCACCATCAATACAATCATAGCAAAAGAAATTATTAAACTAAAAAATAAAATGTCCTAATACATTAATCTTGAAAGAGAACTTGGATGTCATCCTCGAACTAGAGGACTCACCAGCTCTTGTCTTCAATGACCAAAATGAGATGCATGGGAGATATCAAGGAGCACCAATCGATACATGGTTAAATCTTACAAGTATAGAGTATGCGTCAGTACTTTAAATGTACTAGTACGTAGGTATGCAATGCATGACATGGAAAGAATGATAAGGTGGTTCATGCTAAGTCGTATGTTAAAATCATACATTTACAAAGGCATTAGTAAGTCATAATCAAGAAAATATCATCTAAACATACAAAGAAAACTTTAGAAAGAATTTGGTAGGATGAATAGGTGAATATAGTCATCAAAAAGGAAATCATATAAACTTGGAACATACATGAATTGTACAAACTTACATCGTACACCGCAGAAGAAACATCTTTGAAATATTAGGAGAACATACATACAAGTGATCATATAACACCTTACTTTTACCATAGAACATAAGATAACACATTTAAGAAATAAAGAACTTACCCTTGCTTGAATGCATGATGAGGCACATAGACTTAGATTAGTGAGGAATCATTGGTGGTTATGTACAATCAAAGTACTAATATCTTTGGGTGAACATTGCAACACTTTACATAAATCTCTATTTTATTACGAATGAAATGTTAGTAGTAATAATGGAGATTACTTTTCATACTTGAAGATATAGTCATATACCTTTAGGAGAACTGTCATCATAGATCATCATAAAAAGGACATCTTGGGGACATGGACAAAACTTGAACATACGTGAGAGCAACCTTTAACTGATATAAACCATGTGAGTTAAACCATGAAGTACCGATGTTTCCCCAGCACCAGAAGATAGGGGGAGATCACTTGAAATGGTTATCTCCTAAGATGCCTAAGTATATCCACTAAAGATAACTATTGAGCAAACCTCTACTAACAGGTGGTCTAGAAATCAATCTCTACTAGCTAGTGACTCCTATTCCCTACGGTGGCACATAGTTATAGGAAAATGAGATTATACTAATGTTTCATGCCTCTTCTAATGGGGAATTTTTGAATTTATCCCAAGGTCCACTCGATGCTAAGTAAAACTCACTGAATAATTATAAGTATGAATCATTAGGTCATTTAACATGGAGAGGTATTCTACTAACCTATCATATAAGCATTTAGAATATTAATCGTCATCATAAGATTAGCTATTAAATCTTTTCTATGCCTCTATTTATGGGCTATAATCATCTCATAATCGTAGTTATGAGAGGAACTGACATTTCAATCATTCATTCATTCTTGACTTCAATACTATTCACAAATCATGTTATGTCATAGGATATCTCATGATGCAATGAACTAATACATGTAAATTAGCTTAAAGATCTTGTAACATAAAGGAAATATGCATACTCATATGTATCCATGGCAACCAATCCATTCTTTAGGTAACCCATAAATGAATTCATAAATCTATTATTTGAAACCAATAAGATACATAAGTCAACACACAAGTTCATGAAATTCATGTGATTTAGTTGATTCATATACAATAATAATAAAGGAAGTATAAATTTAAGTAAAATCAAACAACCTAAAACGACCCCAAAAAGTGCTCGAAAATGTGCCTTGAAAGTGCCTAAATTCGTAATTTCCATATATCTTAAAATCCTTGTGTGGTATCAACAATTTGACTTCATATTCTTAATTAAGGGGAAAAATTGAGTGGAAAATGGGTCTAAACTCGATTTTATAGCAACCGTATCAAAAAATAATTTCAAAAGTTGCAAATTCCACTGAGTAGTGCGCGCCCCTAATACGATGCAGCTGGGCATGCCTCAGTGTTATTTTTTCCCAGTTATTTTATCTCAATCCAAGGCTATTGGGTCTTGGGCCTAAGTCTTCCCTTATGTTAAAACACCTTCACTTACTATATATCACCTTCGTATCATACAAGACTTGCCCAATACTCTCCCAAACACTTAGAAAAATATTTCACCCAAAATCCAAGTGCCAAAACTCATTCCGGATCTTAAGGAAATCACTCAAGCTTCAAGTTCTCATCTCAAATTTGATTAAGGAATTCTCCAAAGTTGAGGTATATGGGTTTCAACCATTGGGTCCTTTCACCCATGGTGCCCAAGCTTCTATTCCACATAAATTTCATGTTTCTAGGTTGATTTACATATGGGTCTTACTTACTATGAATTTGACTATGAACTATGTTGGGGTTTCATAAAAGTGTGACTGTTTAAGCATATTTTGAGCCTTGAAACCATGATCTATCTTGAGATTTGATGAAGGGTTTCAATGTTTGTTGCATCAAGGTATTACCAAGTATTGGTAGGTTGATTTACTTCATGTTTTCTTATGTGATTTCACTCTTGAACTGCATGGCTTTACATTAACATTGCACACCCACCAAGTGTTTGATAAAATGTCCGGTTTAGGGTTCTTGAACTATTGATAATTCATTGCATGACCTATAACTTTTATGACTTTATGATGATGAAAGGATGGTATATATGTGTTGATTTCATGAAAAGTATCCATAGTATTGTGCGTTGACCATAACCAATTGAGGGGTGGATACCTCAATCACCTCGGATGGGGGTGGTATGCCATCAACAAATTGAGGGGTTGATACCTCGATCACTTTGTGTCACGACCCAAACCTAGGGCCTAGACGTGATACGGCGAATAGGGAACTCGAAGGAACTCCAAACAAGCCTCTTAACTTGTCATTACACATCATTAGTCGTGGAAGCATATAAAAACATTAAAGAGCAAGGGGCAAAGGGGCTAAGGGATAAGCTTGCACAATATCATAGTCAAGAGACAAGAGTCAAACTAATATCATAGACACATAACATGTCCAACAACCACCTCTACTACATAGATAAGAGCAGGGGCCAAGACTAAGCAACCGGGGTCACCCTCATAGTGAAATAGAACGTAAAGAAGAGTGTCTCAATACATAAAAAGAGAGCATAGACTAAGGTCCCTGAAGTGGAGTACTTACCAACTAGCTTGAGTAGCACTCAACTAGCCACGTGGAGCAGGATGATCAACCTGGGCTCCGGTTCCTACATGTTGATATCATGTAAGCTAGTATGCGTTAGTATGCTTGAATGTACTAAGTATGTAGGATGCAATGCAACAATAGATAGGCATCATAATCAAAATGCATAATGTTAAGAAATATGCATAATCTATCAATATGTCATGTATGATCTATGCTTAAGTAAAACATTCTTAAATAACTCATGCTCATATAGGATATCGTATGTGTAGAAGAGACTAAGCTAGCTATTCAAGGTACAAACCCTTGGTGGTTGTGTGGTACAAACCCATCACATGATTAATGATAATCACACCTTATCACCACAGTGGTGAAGTACAAACCTCTCACATGGTTGATGAGTACAAACCCCCACCTTGGTTACCCGGGCTCTTATACTTCTGAATCGGATATGGTCTAATGAAACACTTTGTATAGAGTATATCATATACATAAGCTCATTTCATCATCATATGGTCATTCATATCATATCTCATGCTTCAGACCTTCAACTCCTCAAGAAACCACATTTGGACATTTTGTCAAGCACTTAGAGGACGTGTAATGCTAGTATAAAACCATGAAATATATAGATGAAATTATGCATGAAAATCCATTGTAAAACAATCAATCAACACGTTGCAATGCCCTCAAGCAACATACATCAAAACCCTTTCTCAAATCTTACAATAGATCAAAGATTTACCCCTCAAAACATAGCAAAATAGTCACAATTTCTCATAGCTTTAATATAGGGTGTGTTTGGTACGGAGGAAAATATTTTCCAGAAAATATTTTTTTTTTCATTTTCTCATGTTTGGTTGGCTTAAATATTTTGGAAAATATTTTCCAAGTCAACTTATTTTCCTTAAATTTAAGGAAAATTCGTTCTTCCAAAAGTTAAGGAAAACATTTTCCAAACTCTCATCCAATTTAAAACTATTTTTTTAATCCCACCTATATTACAATCCCCCTCCTTGAATTGTTTTTAAAATAAAATAAGATTAAAAATTTATTTTTGAAATTTTTTTTATATTTTGAAAATTTTATTTTTTTCACCTATTTCTATTCAGACTCACCTAGTTCCCCCCACACCGTCCCCCTCCCCCCCAGAAAATTAAAATTTTATTTTTAAAAAAATTTTAAATTGATTTTTTTAAAAAAGTTTCTACCCCACCCCCACGCCCCACCACAGCAGGCCCCACTCGCCCCAACCCCCACCCAACCCCCATACCAAAAAATTTAATTTTTTTTTAATATTTCAATTTTGAAAATTCAAAATTTTTTACACCACACTCGCCCACCCAAATTCAACCCCCCCCCCACCCCCCCCCGCTCCCCCCCCCCCCCCCCCCCCCCCCCCCCCCCCCCCCACCCCCCCCAAAAAAAGTAAAAGTTGTCGTTTTTTAAAAAAATAAA
>JAPFFP010051943.1:0-30398 GCA_026153255.1 Solanum medicagineum
AGTTCATGATGATTTTACTCTTATGTTGAGATTTTTGAAATGATGTTTAAGTGCATTGTTGCATCCTTATGTGGGCTTAAATTTTCATGCTTATGTCTCTCATATACGTTTCTTTGACATTTGGGGACGAATGTTCCCAAGGGGAAGATATTGAAAAAACCTCGAAAAGTATCCGAAAATGTGCCTCGGAAGTGTCCAGAGTCATAACTTCCATATATCTCAAAATCCATGCGTGATATCAAAAATTCGACTTCATATTCTTGTTCAGGGGGTCAAATTGAGTGGGAAATATCTAACCTCGATTTTTGAGAAAAAGAATCGCAATTTCATTTTCCCAAAAATTGAATTCCAGAGAGGTTTCACGTCCCTGGCGCGTTGCGCCGAGGGCTCGCCGCAGTATATTTTTGGGCAGTTATTCAAGTCCAATGCAAGGCTTTTGAGTCTTGGGACTATGTGTTCCCAAACGTGAAAATACCTATATTTAGCCATATTTCACCCCCATATCATTCAAAATATTCCCCAATATTCATTCAAACACTTAGCCAAAATTTTACTCCTAACTCAAGTCTCAAAACTCATCCAAATCTCAAGGTTCTCATTCAAGCTTCAAGTCTCCATCTCCAATCTTCATCAAGCTATTCTCCAAAGCTAAGGTATGTGGGTTTCTTTTAGGGGTTCCTTTCACCCATGATACCCAAGCTTCCTTTTACCCTAAATTGCATGATTTAAAGTTGATTTACTCATTGGTCTTATGTATTATGAATTTCACTGCACACTATGTTGGGTTTTCATGAAATTGTGACTATTTTAGCATGTTTGGAGCTATGAATCTAAGATTTATTGTGGGATTTGATGAAGAATTTTTGATGTATATTGCTTGAGGGTGTTACAAAGTATCTATTGATGGTTTTTCAATGAATTTTCTTGCATGATTTCACTCTTGAATCGTATGATTTTACTCTAGCACTACACACTCGCCAAGTGTTTGATAAAATGTCCGGTTATGATTTCTTGAGGAATTAAAGGTCCAATGCATGTCTTATGAGATGAATGACTTTATGATTATGAAAGTAATACATGTATATGATGATGAAAGGAATATATGTATATGATGATGAAAGGAATGTATGTATATGATGATGAAAGGAATGTATGTATATGATATTATCGCTATAGTGTTGGGGATGACCAAGCCTCACTCGGGAGGTTGTAGGCCCGGGAAACCTTGTTAAGGGGTTTGTACCTCGATCACCTCGTTTGGGAGGTGGCAGGCCCGTGCAACCTTATCGGGGGGTTTGTACCTTGATAACCTTGTTGGGTGCGGGGTGGGGGGTGGGTGGTTTGTACTGCATCAACGTTTTTGGGGGGTTTGTACCTCATGCGCCTCTCCAAGGAGGTGGTAGGCCTTGGATTGCACTAATAATGGTCACTCCTTACACTCGTATTATGTTCTCTATAAGCATGATTTTACTTCAAGTATCATTCATACATGTCATATTGCTATATGCTTATTCATTGCCTATGATATGCATTTTGATTATGGTACTTATCACTTGTTGCATTGCATCCTACATACTTAGTACATTCAAACGTACTAATGCATACTCTATACCTACATGATGTCACCATGTAGGAACCGGAGCCCCGCTTGAGCATCTCCATCCACGTGGCTAGTACTATTTCACTCAAGCTTGTTGGTGAGTCCTCCCTTTCGAGGACATAGCTTATGATCTCTCGTTATGTTCTAAAATGACCTTTTCTTTTATGTAAATGTTGACTATAAGAGTGAGCCCAGTTGTTTGTCTTTTCCCCTGCTCTTCTCTATGTATTAGAGGTGTTGTTGGACGTGTCATGTGAAGTATTATGAGCTTGACTCTCTCTTGACTCTTTTTGTTATGATATAAATGATGTCCCTTAGCCCTGGTTATCCCTATTTCTACTCTTATGTTGCTATTTTATTACTTCCATGACCAAGGATGTGTAATGATGTGCTAAGAGGCTTGCTTGGGGTCCCTTTGAGTTCCCCTTAGGCCATGTCACATCTAGGCCGAAGGCTTGGGTCGTGACATTAAGGTTCTCTTCCAAGCTTCAAGTCTCCATCTCCAATTTTCTTCAAGGATTCTCCAAAAGCTAAAGTATGTGGATTTCTTTCATGGGTTCCTTTCAGCCATGATACCCAAGCTTCCTTTTACCTTAGATTGCATGATTTTAAAGCCGATTTACTCATGGCTCTTATCTAGTATGAATTTCATTGCACACTATGTTGGGGTTTCATGAAATTGTGACTATTTTAGTATGTTTTTAGCTATGAATCTAAGATCTATTGTGAGATTTGATGAAGGGTTTTGATGTGTATTACCTGAGGGTTTTACCAAGTATCTATTGATGGTTTTACACTGAATTTTGTAGCATGATTCCATTCTTGAATTGCATGGTTTTACAGTAGCACTACACATTTGCCATGTGTTCAATAAAATGTTCGGTTATGGTTTTCTTGAGGAAATAAAGGTCCAATGCATGTCTTATGGGTTGATGACTATATGATAACGAAAGGAATGTATGCATATAATATTATCTCTATAGTGTGGGGAAAATGACCAAGCCTCACTCGGGAGGTTATAAGCCTGGGTAACCATGTTGAGGGGTTTGTACCTCGATCGCCTCGCTCGGGAGGTGACAGGCTTGTGCAATGTCAAGGGGTTCGTACCATGATAGCCATATCGAGGGGTTTTTTACCTTGATAACCATGTTGGGGGGTTTGTACCTCATCAACCACATGAAGGGGTTTGTACCTCATGCGCCTCTCCAAGAAGGTGGTAGGCCTTGGATATGCACTAATGTGGTCTCTCCTCCCACATGTATTATGTTCTATATAAGCATGGTTTACTACAAGCATCATGCATATATGTCATGTTGTTATATGCTTATTCATTGCCTATGTTATGCATTTTGTTTATGGTGTTTATCGCTTGTTGCATTGCATCCTACATACTTAGTACATTCAAACGTGCTAACGCATATGCTATGCCTACATAATGTCACCATGTAGGAACCAGAGCCCCGCTTGAGCATCTCCATCCACGTGGCTAGCACGATTTCACTCAAGCCTGTTGGTGAGTCCTTAATTCCCGGGACGTTGCTTATGATCTCATGCTATGTTCTAAAACCATCTTTCTTTTATGTATACGTTGACTATGAAGGTGAGCCCGATTGCTTGTCTTGGCCCCCGCTCTTATCTATATATTAAAGGTATTGTTGGACATGTCATGTGTAATGTTATAAGCTTTGACTCTCTCTTGACTCTTGTTGTCATGATATGAATGATGTCCCTCAGCTCCGGTTACCCCTATTTCTAATCTTGTGTTGCTATCTTATTGCTTCCGCGACCAAGGATGTGTAATGATGTGCTAATAGGCTTGTTTAGGGTCCTTTGGGGTTCCCCTTGCGTCGTGTCACGTCTAGGCCCTAGGCTTGGGTCGTGACAAACTTGTTATCAGAGTACTAGGTTGGTATCAGGCCCAAATCTTTCAATTCTAACAATGTGGGGACAAGGTCTTAATTGGACTTGACCTCTTCAATCAAGGAAGACTTGGAACCATTAACAACCACCACACTCCATTTTCGGTCTCGTCCAACCTAACTCCCAATCTAGTGAAATGGTTAACTTCCTTTGCCAATTACTTTTTTCCATCACCCATATGAGCCATACTTTCTATGGAAGCTCTACTTAGAGCATCAACCATGATATTAGCCTTACACAGATGATAATTCACACTCATATCATAATATTCAAGGAGTTCTAGCAACCTCCTTTGCCATAAATTTAGATCTCTTTGGGTGAACACATATTAGAGACTCTTATGGTCGGTGAACACGTCTACATGAACCCCATATAGAGTGATGCCATATCTTCAAAGCAAATATCATGCCTGCTAATTCAAGATCGTGGTGGGGCAATTATGCTTATTCACTTTTAGTTGCCTAGATGCGTAGGGAATAACCTCGCCACTTTGCATCAATACACACCCTAAGCCGACTCTAGAAGCATTAAAATAAATGACAAACCCTTCTAATCCTTTCAGTAGAGCCAACATAGGAGCGGATGTAAGCTTGTCCTTAAAAGTTTAGAAACTCCTTTCATATTCATTAGTCCAACCAAATTTAGCCTTCTTTTGATTCAATTTTGTCAAGTGTGAAACAATTAAAGAGAAATCCTCAACAAATCTTTGGTAGTACCCCGCCAAGCCCAAGAAGCTCCTAATATCCGTTGGAGTCAAGGGCCTAGGCCAATTCCTTGACAGCTCCATCTTTTTTAGATCCACTTTAATCCTCTAGCCCGATACCACATGCCCTACGAATGCAACTTCCTTCAACCAAAATTCATATTTGTCGAACTTGGCAAACAACCTTTCTTCCCTCAACATTTACAACACTACCCTAAAATATTTCTCTTCACTTTGAGAATAAATCAGGATATCATCAATGAATACCACCGCAAATATGTCAAGGTATGATTTAAAGATCCTGTTCATGAAATCCAGAAATATCGCTGCAGCATCTGTTAGGCTAAAGGACATCATCACAAATTCAAAATGCCTATGTCTAGTTTGGAGGGTCATTTTGGGAATATTACACTCCCTTACCCTCAATTGATGATACCTGGACCGAAGGTCAATCTTTGAGAAGTAGCTAGCCCTTACAATTAATCAAATAAGTCACCTATCCGAGGTAGGGAATACTTGTTCTTCATGATAACTTTATTGAGTTGTCAGTAGTTGATGCACATTCTAAGCAAGCCATCCTTCTTCCTTACAAACAACACTGGTGCACCCCAAGGTGACTTGCTAGGTCTAATAAACCTTCTCTAATAGGTATTTCAATTGATCCTTCAACTCTTTCAACTCCGTCGGGGCCATGCGGTAAGGGGGAACAAAAATGGGTTGAGATTGGGTAGGAGGTCTATACTAAAGTCTATTTCCCTTTTAGAAGGAATATCGGGGATTTCATCAGGAAAGACATTAAGAAACTTATTGACTACCAAAACCGACTCAATAGGAGGGACTTTAGACTCAACATCCCTAACTCTTACAAGATGATAAATGCAACCCTTAAAAATCAATTACCAAGCCTTAAAACAAGAAATAAACCTACTCTTAACCACCAAATCATGACCTTTCCACTCAAGGACAGGTTCGTTAAGAAATTGGAACTTAATCTTGCGGTCCTAGAATCAATGGAAGTATAATATGCATGTAACCAATCCATCCCAAGAATAATGTTAAAATCTATCATATCAAGTTAAACAAAATCATAAGGCAAGACTTTATGCAATATAGACACGGGATAAACCCCTATAATCTCTTCTAGCAACAACGAACTCACCAATGGGAGTAGACACTTCAAAGGATTCACATAACAATTTGGGACACATATGAAGTCTATTAGCAACAAATGGAGTAATGAAAGAGAGAGTGGCACCCAGGTCTAATAAAGCATATACATCAATATTGTAGATCTTTAACATACTGGTAACAACATCGGGTGGTTCATCCACCCCTTCGTCTCCCTTGAAGAGCATACAATTGGCTGTGACGTGGAACACCTCCTTGTTGGCCACCTTTTGCCCTTTGATCACCATAAACACCGTGTCCTTAGGGACAACCATCTCTACCCTTGTTTGGATAATTTGTAATCTTGTGGCCCATTTTTCCACACCCAAAACAAGCACCTTGTAGCATCCACCACCATGAATTTTACCACACCACCCACACTTAGGAATAATTTGACCACCATTACCCCCTTGAGCTCTAGGGATGGGCACCCTATCATGAGAAAACCTTTGGTTTTGAGCATTATAGGATCATTGACCTTGGAATGTATGGCCTTGTTGAACGCAACCACCTTTAGTACCTTGAAATCTATGATCAGAACGAGCCTCTTGGACTTGCCACTCCTCCTCTTTCTAAGCTTTTCTTCTTCAAGTTGCTTGGCATAAGTCATGAGCTGAGAAAAGTCAAAGTCCCCTATGAGCATGCGGTGCAACATTCTTCATTGATCATGTCGGACACTCTTGACACAAACTTATGCATTCTTGCCCTAGGATCAGGTCCAAGTGAGGAAAATATACTTAGAGAGGTTTTGGAATTTAAGGAAATACTCCTTAACACTCAAAGAACCTTGCTTGAGGTTCATACACACCGTCATGTTTTCCTCCCCAGTTCAATGGGAAAGAAACAGTTAAGGAAGGCAACTTTGAATTCTTCCCATGAGATAGGCTCTTCATTCCCTCTCTCTAGTTTCCATTGAGCAAACCAAATTTGAGCAAGACCTTTGAGTTGATAGTTCATAAGCTCTGCTTTCTTCTCTGAGCTTACCCCCATAATATCAAGAACTTTGTACACCTTTGATCCATAAAACTCCATAAGGTTCATACGTGTGAAATCCCTCGGTCGTAAAATGAGGGTAGGAGCATGAGGAGCTTCAACTCCTTGGTTGGACACAACCGTTGCCAATATAGTGGCCATATTTTGGTATTCAGCATGAGTGACCCCTTCTTCTTCTTGGGGGACTTGTGAGGCCAAAAAGTCTGGTTCGCCCTCGAGAGTGGGAGCTTTTTGTGCCATTATTCTTGGTGGCATAATCTAGAAGAGCAAAAGATCATCCATTAGAGAAAAAGAAACCTTAATTCAAATCTAAAGCATGACATGGATTTATGACAAATCTAAAGCATGACATGGATTTATGAAGAAGTGGATCATTTCTTAAAACACATCATAACCTCCTATTCATAGTTGTGGTACGCTTCACAACGATGAAATAGACTTTACTTGACGCGGTGTATTAGATTTCTAAGGACCATTTACAAACCTAGTGCTCTGATACCAAGTTTATCACAACTCAATATAGGGCCTAGGCATAGCATGGCAAATGGGGAACCCAAAAGGACCCTAAACAAGCCTCTTAAGCATCCATGGCACATCTTTAGTTGCGGAAGCATAATAATCAACAAACACATAATTCTAGGGGAAATAGGGGTTTAGACTCAAGCTATGAAAATGTCATCGGGAAGATGATTAGCATGACCACATAGCAAATAATGTCTAAGGGGCCGGTAAGTATGACTGACGCTATAGAGAAAAGTAGTGGTTTAGGACTTCCATCTCATCAATACTACAAGAATCAACATATAGAAAGGGAATACGGTACTAAGGGAAGTCTTCAATAATACATAGCCATAATAGGAGTATAGCTCATAACATACACATCCATATCCAACAACTCCTCTAACATGAGTGGAACAGAGGCCAAGACATCTCCCAAGCTCACCTTCAAAAGATAAATATTCATAAATAGACAGGTCTTAATAAAGCATGAAAGTAAATAGATATCGTCACCGAAATGGAGGACTCACCAAAAGCAATCTTCAACCAAACCGTCTAGCCAAGTGGAGGAGGAAGATGAATAGGAGCTCCAGTCCCTACATGGTCGGATCATGTAGGCAAAAAATATGCATCAGTACTTGAAATGTACTAAGTATGTAGGATGCAATGCAACAAGGAACATAAGGCATGATTAAACAATATGCATTAATCATAATCAATGGACATAAGCTCAATATGATATGAATCATCAACGCTTAGTCAAAATATGCATGAAAAGTCATCAAGTCACATAACATATCATACATAGATGGGCAGAAACCATAATTGATGTGTAAGACCAAGTGAGCTACTCCTTGGAATCTTGATGTTCACTCCACACCAGACGAGGATTAGGGTACTTTGCAAAGGTAAACGAAACACTTCACCTTACGAGCACTTATCCTACTTTGGAGAGTGTCTCACAAATACCTTACAAGAACACCACCCTTTCTATATAATCATAAAAGAAGAGTCTTATGGAAATATCACCCTTTTTGGTCAATGATGTAATGAGAGATATATGGATCCATTAGCTAATCATAAACCTATGGTGGCAACATAATTAAGGGACAATGGTTATCTATCAATGTCCTCTCGGTACTAGGTCACAATCCCAAGGAATACTCAAATCATACTTATAGCCATAGTGTAAAACTCTTATAATATCATAATATTATCATAGATTAGCTCATCAAAATCAAAGCTTCATATATCAAAGATAAGGCTTCAAATCATTTATAACTTCCACAACATTCTCATAGCATGCATAACAACCCTTCAAAATTCATAATGTTTACAAATTACATATCTTGCCATAGGACTTTCATCAATATAAGAATCTTGGTACATAACATTATTTAAACATGATTGGTATGCATATACACTCAAAATCATTCAAAGTTAAGATTTTAGGACATGGGGAGAGTAAACAAGGCTCGTTTTAAATCATTCAAAGTAACTCACTATCACAAAGTAAAGCTTAGTTAGGCTTTCTTAACCCTCTTAAAAACCCATAAACTTCACATGGCATTTCACTACAATATAGTGTACAAAGGTAGAATAGCATGATTTACTCCATAATATCAACATATAAAAGAGTTCATAAAACTTTCATAAATTCCTATGACTTAAACATAGATGAAGAAGAGGAATGGTTGAGCTTTGTGGAGGAAAGGTCTCCACAAATCAAAACTCACATACCTTGGTGTGATTAGAGATGAAAATCTTGTTGGAGGATGAAGAAAATTTGAAACCCTAGCTTGGACTCCTCTCTTGAAGGTCTTGAAGAATTGAGAGTGTTTTGGAGGAGCTTGGGACTTGGGATGTTTTAGAATGGGTGAGAGTTGAATAGTTTAGGGTTGTATAGGGTTGTAAAGAGTTTATTTGGGGGCTTAAGTGATGTAGCATAGGTTTAGAAGATTAGGGGATGACAAAATTGCCCCTTCTTAAAAGCTCCCAGACAGGACCACTAGATCCCGATTACGGGTCGTGGTCAAGTCTATGGTTGTGAAAGGGGGCTCGTCCTCATAACATACATTTTGGACTTCTTTGAAACCCAAACCACTACTCTAACTACGGCCCATTGATGAACCTATGAGCCGTGCTACTAACTCATACTCCAACTTCAGAAAATCATTTTTCACCAAGTCTACCCTCAATTCCATGAGTACAAGCTACGATTTGTGATATGTTGGACGGCTCGTAGATATCGTCCTACATCAATGACCCTTCCAACTGAGCTACTTGAAATGTACACTTAGGACTCATGAACCAATGCATCACTCGTGTATCATTGCACAACTCGTGTACCCTTTTGTAGAACTCACTTAGAAAATTTTCAAATTTCATTTCTAGGCACTTTTATACCTTTCAAGATGTGGGGCCTTACAGGTGCCTCACTTCCTATTTTAGGCCCCAAAATTGGTCCATCTCCATTTCTCATGATTTTAGTGTCTAAATGATAATTATGATGTTGTGAGTTGGTTTTTGATAGTATAACAATGTTTGGAGGCTTTACGAAAAGGGAAGGCTCTTACAAAGTGAAGTGGAGCGTGCGTGATCGGCATATAGGAAGGATACGATTTCCCTTTCTTCAAATTAAACTGGCTTGTGTAAATTCATGTTAAATTGATTAGAATTTGGGTCAGATTGTTTGTTTACTTGCTTTAGGTGTTAGAATTCATGTTATAGACCAATTGATATTTTTGGGTAGTTGTGAACTCATAATTATTAGTCTTGTTAGCTTTCTCTATAGATAGTAGTGTTAATTTGCCCAAAGAATCTTGATCCTTGCTAAGCATGTGTAGTTAATGATAGAATGGTGGCGTTTGGGTAGCTGTTAAGAGCCTTAGTAATTGAAGCATGTTTGGTTTCTTTTAGGCACTTGGGATGATTCTAAGTATGTGACTATTACTGATACTTGGTAGCCTTACTAGTTTATTATTTACTTCCCACTACTTTTAGTTAGTGTCGCATATTTGGACTTTGTTTAGTATAAATAACTTGCCTTAGAATGCCCCTACATCATTCCAGCAGGGGTAGATCCTTGTAGAATGGTATAGAAGACCAGAGTCTGTAGCTAGGCCTTAGCTAGGTAGTAACTGTACACTTGTGAGCACCTTTATCAATAATCTCCTTGAAGTTTTCCAACTATTGCATTACATTGACACCCCGACCTCGTGATCGACTTGTCTTAGTTTAAGTCAAATCTCGGGTGCAACTAACGAGCCATTCTTTATAAAAGTAAGGCCTCGTATTATAGGTATGTAATTGTGGACTAGGTTCAGTATGAAAAGGAAGCCTTGGTGATTATTAGGGCCGTGAGAAGGAATATTTAATTTGGCACCTCTTTTTGGCCATTTAGGTGACAATATCGAGGTTCGAGGCCTCATTTTTGGAAAGTTTGTGTAACGGCCCCCAATTTAGGAGCCCTGAGTGCAACAATATTGGCTTGAAAAATAACTTAAAAACTAACTTATGGGACCACTCATGACCCATAAGTTGTTATACGGCCTGTAAGACTGTTTCTTAAATATAGAACTTTAGGAAGGGAAAGTGTTTCCTAGTGTAGGGTAACCCACGAACTGAGTTATGGCTCGTAGATAGGTTTGTGAGTGGGACCCTAGACATTAAGAAAAGTTGGGAGTTTTTAGGAAGGTGACTTGTATGTGGTTTTGTGGAGTGAGGTCAAGAATAAGGTGAGAATTTGGCTAAGTGTGGAAGGACTCTACGAGTCCAACCACAACCCCTAAGTAATTCCACGACTCATACTGTTGATCGTGATTTTCAATTTAGCAAAAATTTGATTTTAGGATTCTCATCAAGTGTGCCATCAAATGAGGGGACTCACAGCCTAATTCAATCTACGATTGATGATCAGGGTTCCATAGATTGCTTCTAATGATTTTTAATAAGGGGCGATTTCGTCATTTTTCACAAATCTATTTTTATACTACGTCATTTGAGGGACCATAAGGGAGACCTATATTAGTCTTCAAGCCTTAGAAACACCCCTCATTCTCTCATTCCTTCAATTCCAAATTTCTAAGGCAAGAACTCCCAAGAACAAGGCTAGGTTTCCAAGATTCTTCCTAAAGACTTCAATGCAGTTTCTCTCTATTTCCTCAGTTATGTGAGTTGATTTATGGATATCCTTTCACTAATAGAATTTCCTACTATACATTTTACCTTTTCTTTAAGTTCCTCAATTTAAAGTGCATGCTTATGACGATTTATGGTTCTATAAAGGTTGGGCAATTTCGATGTTATTTTTTAAGGAAATTTTGTAAGACTTATGTGATTTATGATATATATAGACACACACACACATATATATGTATATGTATTTTGAAGTACGATGTTAATTCCATGATGGGTTTTGATATGATAAAGGTTGGGCAATTTTGATGTTCCTTTTTAAAGAAATGTCTTAAGACTTAAGTGATTTATGATTGTTCCATACATCAATTGAGCCCACCTTATTTTTAATGAAAGTTCCCCATGAATTGCAACTATGAGTAGGTTATTTATGAAGAGATTTAAGGTTAAAGTTTACCAAAGATATGTGTATGATGATTATTTCCCTAAAAGATATTTAATAAAGATTTTTAATTTTGACCTACTCCAATGATTGCTACTTGTGATTCTAAGAGTATGTTTTAAAAGATTCTATGGGATGACTTAGCATCGAGAGGACTAGAGATTTGGACTCATCTCGTTAGTTGAGGCATGATCCCTTGAAGCTAAATCTCAATGTCCCCAACTATGTGCCACCATAGGAGCCTTGTAGGCTAGGCTAGTAGATCCACATAGACCCAAAAGTTATGAAAGATGCAATTGCAAAGTTACTAAGATCGTCTACTACCTTGGCAAATATATTCTCCTTTTCCCATTAGAAGTAGTGCATTGGCCTTTTTTCTAATGGAAGGAGTTCATTGGCTTTTTTCTAATGGAAGGATTTCGTTGGATTCCATGTAATAGCTCACTGGTCTTACTATCGGTTATAGTCTGTCCCTACAAGTTTATATGATCTTATGACATGTCTTCACTTTATGTATTTTCTTATGCATTGTCTCATATTGACCTGAGCCTTATTCTTTGTGCATGTTTAAGCTTATCTCATAATTCTTTACCTTATGTATATCCATATGTTATACTCCTTCCGTCCCATTTTATGTGGTACCCTTTGACTTGGAATAATATTTTAAGAAAAAAAGAAAGACTTTTAAAACGTGTGGTCTAAAATCATTCTTAGATATTTGTGGGCTGAGAATAATTTCATTAAAAGCAAAAATAAAATTTTAGAGGTAAATTATTTCCAATTACAGTAAGATGACATTCTTTTCTGGATGGGCCAAAAATGAAAGGATGCCACATAAAATGGAATAGAGGGAGTATTTAATTATGAGGGAATTACAATTTCATCCATGCATCACATCTTACATACTTAGCACATTCCGATATACTAATACATATTTGCCTGCATGATTTAACCATGTAGGGAATATGTACTCCTCCACTGGCTCATGGCTAGCAGTTGGCGTTCGAGACTAGCTTATTATTGTGGTAAGCCCTTAGTTCGGGACTCCACCTATTTTCCACTCTATTCTATACTTTTGTTTTTAGACAATGTATTTATGGCCCTTCTAAGGATTTTACTTTCTATGTTGTCTATTATGGATATTCTTTCTATTTTGATGGAAACCGACCATGCTAGTTTTGTTCATCATGTATTAGTGGTACGCTTATGGAAAAATGATGTTTTCTAATTTCTCTGCTTTTTATTGTTGCTTCATTGCAAAAGGTCCATAGCCCTTTTCCCTTATGTTTTTCCTTCTATCTAATGCCTATGAATGCTTGAGATGCTTAGACGGCTTAGGTGAGGTGCCTATGGGTATCTCATTCATCATGTGACGACTAGGACCCTAGATTGGGTCGTTCCAGTTTGATTACATGGGCATAAAGGTTCAAGTCTCGCTTTTACATAGTTATGATTGCGTAGAGTGTTGGGGTTCGAGACCTCACTTTTACAGAACTATCATTACCATGGTATCGAGGTTCGAGGCCTCACTTTTTATGAGATTATCTTCATCTTGGTATTAGGGTTTAAGACCTTAGTTTTATCAATCTTTGATTACCTTGAGTTCACGAATATATGGACCCTATCGTAGGGTTCGAGGCCCTAATCTCACAGATTTGTGGCCCCTATAGTACTTTACTCTGAGAGGACTTTAGCTCTTAGCTACTTTAGTATTGATATTCTGTGTGCTCGGTGGGCTTACGGGGGTTTGTTCGGGTTTTACTTTAAACTGCGCACGTGTGTCCATATGGATAGCTAGTGTAGATCCTATATATAGTACCTATTGTTTCTGTGCATTATCGAGGTGAATTTTAGGGCAACTTTTAATGTTGATTTTTTGGGTTGTGATTGTCCATTCGTAGTGATTCTTGGTTCTATTTTTGATAGCTTTTAGTAAGGATCACCGTGGGATGGTTTGTTTCAGAATTTGAGACTTATTTCTAATAATTTTACCACCAGTAGTGCTGTCATTTGACATTTTAGTTTAATTTATGAATTCTAATTATTTGTTCATTTGTGATAAGTTTCCACCCAAATTTAGTTGCTGCATTGTTAATTGAGCCGGTGATATGATTTTGCAACAACTTTTAGGATCACTTCCATAATTCTGAATTTAGGTCCCACACTTCACATTTTAGGCTCTGAAATTGGTCTATCCCTGTTTATCACGATTTTTATGTCTAAATGATCATTGTGATATTTTGAGTCTATTTAAGGCTGTGTGGCAACGTTTAGAGGCCTTATAATAGGGGAAGGCTCTAACAAAGTGAAGTGGAGTGCGTATGATTAGCATATAGGTAGGCTACGATTTCCCTTTCTTCAGATTGAGTTGGCTAGTTTACATTCATGTTGAATTGATTGGAATTTGGACTGAGAAGTTAGTTTACTTGTTTTAAGTGTTAGAATTCATGTTCTAGCCTAGCTGATAGTATCGAGTAACTATGAACTAGTAGTAAGTCATGTTAGCTTGATCTGTAGATAGTAGTGTTATTTTACCCATAGAATCTTGATTATTTCTAAGCATGTGTAGGTGGTGGCTGGGTAGCTCTTTGCTAGCCTTAGTAATTGAAGCATGTTTGGTTTCTTTTGGTCACTTGGGGTGATTATGAGTATGTGACTATTGTTGATACTTGGTAGCCTTTCTAGTTTAATATGTTGGCCTTAGTTTAGGATAAATAACTTGCCTTAGATGTGCGGACGTCGTTACAGCGGATGTATATCATTGTAGAATAGTATAGAAGACCACCGTCTGTAGCTAGGCCTTAACTAGGCAATAACTGTGCACTTGCGAGCATCTTTATCAAAAATCTCTTTGCACCTTTCAGACTATAGCGTTATATTGATGCCCAAACCTCGTGATTTGCTTGTCTCAGTTTCGATTGAAGCTCATGTAGAGCTAATGAATCATTCTTTATGGCAGTAAGGCCCCGAACTGTGTATATGTAATTGTGGACTTAGTTCAGTGTGGAAATGAAGCCTTAGTGATTATTAGGCCCCTGAGAAGGAAGTATTTGATTTTGCACCTTGTTCGGCTATTTTATATGATAGTATTAGGGTTAAGGCTTTGTTTTTACAAAGTTTGATTTCCTGGGCATAGGGGTTCGAGGCCTCGCTTTTACAGAGTTATAATTGCCTGGAGTATTGGGGTTCAAGGCCTCACTTTTTAGAACTATCATTACCATGGTATCAGGTTTCGAGGCCTCACTTTTTATAAAATTGTTAACACCTTGGTATTGGGGTTCGAGTCCTTAGTTTTATCAATATATAAACCTTGGCATCGGGTTCGAGGCCCTGCTCACTTAGAGCTTTTGATCTCTTAGATCATCAGGGGTTTGAGGTCCCGACTTTGCAAATTTGTGGACCTTACAGTACTTTGGGTTCGTGGCTCCCATCCCACAGATTTATGGCCACTGTTGTACTTTACTCTGGGTGGTCTTTAGCTCTTAGCTACTTTAGTATAGATATTCTATGCACTTGATGGGCTTATGGGGATCTGCACAGGTTCTACTTTAAACTATGCACGTGTATCCCGACCAGGTGTAGCTAGTGCAGATCCTATAGATATACCTATTATTCCTGTGCATTTTAGAGGTGAATTTTGGGGCAACTTTGAGTGTTGATTTCTTGGGCTGTGATTATCCATTTTTAGTGATTCTTGGCTTTATTTTGTGTAAGGACCCAGCCTTTATAAAGCCTTTATTGGTGCATGGAATTTGGTTATGGAAAGGTTTTTACCAAGGTGACACCCCATGGACACCTCCACGGGCCATGTGACTCACCATGGGCCATATGGAAGTGCCTTGAGGTGGCCCTTAGCCTTGTGTGTAGAGTGTTGGCCTTAACTTTGGAGTTCAAGACCAAGGCTTGCACCACATAAACCCGACACGGTCTGTGTGGCACTTTATGGGCCATATGGTGGCTTGTGTGAGTAGCCTTAGCCTTGAAACCCACAATTTTAGCAAGGTACTTCACACATGAACCTCATATGGTCCATATGACTCTTCACGGGTTGTATGGTCTTCTGTATGGGCTTTGGTGTGAAAATTTTCCAAGTATGGAATCACCCTCTCAGAACTTTCTCAGTGAAGATTTTTGCTAATTGATGCACCATGGAAGGCCACACGGTCCGTGTGACCCTTGTACGGGACCCCTGGCAAGATCTTGAATTTCGTTTCATTAATGATATTCTTGTAATTTTGGCTATTATTAAGGGTCGTTTATGAATTTCTAACTTATACTAAACTCTCAAAAGACCTATACTCTTCTATTTTCATACAAATTCAATTCAACACTTAGAATTATTCAAACTCTCACATAAGAACACCTCTCAAGTGCTCTAGTGAAGGCTTAGCTTGAGAATTAAGAAAGGGCTCTCTCCTTCGTCAAATTTTTCTTGCTTCTTCTTGTTAGCTAAGGTGTGGGAGATTTATTCATGGTTCCTTTCAACCATGAAGACCCCAAACTCTTATGAAATTGAGCTTACTTTAAACATGAGTCTTTTAGATTATTGTTTATTTGATTCAATTTAGATATAAATTATGTTTAATTGTTGTTTTTAAAGTGATTTAAGCCCTAATATGATGAATTGCATTGAAATTATGAATATTTGAATGTGCATGTACCCTTTAAAGTTTGATTTAAGCATGAGTAATCAAAATTGGTTCAAATGTGGCTTTACTCATGTATTTACTTTAATTTCATATCACATTGTTGATTTAAGTATGAACCTCTATTTCCCATGCTATTCTCATATCATTCATAGCATATGCATGCATGAACTATAGATTTCATGAAGTTTATGATGTGGGCTAAGTCCCAATTATGATGATGTCTATGTTTTCAAGCAAAGTATGGATATGACAAGAATATGATCACATAATGTCTATGAACTATCTCTTTGAGTAAATTATGGGTGTTTACACCACTATGATGAAGGGGATATTCCTATGCATGAAAGTATGACATGAAGTATGGTTTAGCTGTTTAGCACAAGTATGCATGGTTGTGAAAAATGATTTGGCCTTTAAGGGTAAGTATGCATTGTTATGTTTTGATAAGACTTATGCCTGTTTTATAAGAACGTATACATATATGTATTCCAGTGGGATGATGACTTAGCACCGAATGAGGTTGGAGGCAGGGAGGGCTATCCCAAGGGTCCTTACTCCTTTCTCATAACTATGTGCCTAGAATGGGTTTATGTTTATGCACCTTTAAGGGATGATGAATGTTAATAGATCTACCTTTGGCAATTAGGTCACCTCTTTATCCGTTGTGGGGAAGACGACGAAGTTTCAAGTTATAGCTCACTTGGTCTTATGTCAATTAAGGTCCCATCCCCATTATGTACAAAGTATTTTGCATTCATGCATCATATATTTCATGTCATATTGGTATATTATTCTTTTTTATATGCTTCTTTCTATATATGTGCCCTTGTCATCTAACATTGAATGCAGGTTTAATGAGTTCATATGCATTGCATGCTGCACACTTAGTACATCTAAACATACTAATGCATACTTTTGCCTACATGATCTAACCATGTAGGGACCGGAGACCATATCCTTCCACCTTTTGACGATTAGTTTAGATTTGTCAAGTGTTGTGGTGAGTCCTATCTTCTAAGGACAAGCCATCATCCATCTACCTTATATTGATTCGACTCATATTTATTTACTTTGAGGGTGAGCTCGGGACATGTCTTAGCCCCGTCCTATTCTATGACTTAGAGACATTGTTGGACAACATGTAAACTCTTGTACGACTATGTGTTATGTTATGCTATTTGGAGATTATGGTTATGACTATATAATGGAATGGATATTACGATGATTTCTTTATGATATGATTCAGATATGTGGAAAGTCCTAAGTCCCGTTATATCCCCATAGAGTGAGTCATGCTTACCCGCCCCTTAGTCTCTATGTGTTATATGCTATGTGCATCCAATCCTCATCCCTATGATATCCCCGTAGCGTGAGTCATACTTTTCTGTCCCTTAAAATTTTGTGTTTATTATTCCATTATGCGCTTCCGAATAGATTATGTGAATGTGAATGCTTTAAGGCTTGTTTAGGGACTCTCTGGTTCCCATTCATCATGTTACTCCTAGACCTTAGGTTCAGATCATGATATTTTGGGTGTTTTCGATGAGGATCGCCATGGGTGGTTCATTTTGGAATTTGGGGCTAATTTTTAGTAATTTTACCCCATAGTTACTGCCATTTTATGTCATTTTAGTTTTTTTTTTCAATTCTAATTATTTGTTTGTTTGTGATGATTTTCAACTCGAGTTTAGTTGCTACATTGTTAATTGAGATGGATATGGTTGAGGACTAGTTTTTGGGGTTAATTTTGAAATTTTGGATGCAGGTCCCACACTTTCTGTTTTAGGCCTCGAAGTTGGTTCATGTCTGTTTCTTGCAATTTTAGTGTCTAAATGATCATTGTGACATTGTGAGTCTATTTAGCAGTGTTGCAGCCTTCAGAGGCCTTACAGAAGGGAAATGCTCTAACAAAGTGAAATGGAGCATGCTTGATTAGCCTATAGTTACGGTTTCCCTTAATGCAAATTGAGGTGGTTGTTATAAATTCGTGTTGAATTGATTGGAATTTGGGCCAGGTAGTTCATTTACTTATTTCAGGTGTTAGAATTCATGTTATAGGCCTAATTAATATTCTTGGTAGCCTTCAACTCGTAGTAAGTCTTACTAGCTTGCTCTATAGATAGTAGTCGTATTTTTCTAGTGTAGCTATGGCAGATCCTATAGCCATGTTTGTTGTCTCTACTATTGCTCTTTTCTTGTCTTAGATATTGATATTAGACTCATGTTAAGGTTTGATTCCCTTTCTTCATATTGTTTTTACTTGTCTTGCTTACTCTGCCTATGATGCCTACTGGGTACCTTTTTATCTGGTACTCATACTATACTCTACATCTCTTATCATGATGTAAGTTTGAGCACCAATCACCAATGCGGATATATCAAGCTTGCAACAGCTCTCACCGGAGACCAAGGTGAGCACTTGGCATTTTTGGATCATTCTGTCTCCTTCAGTTTATTAGCCTGTCTTTTGTTTGAGAGTAGCCAGACCTTTATATATTTTGGTCCACTTTTGGGACTTGTACTCCTTATTTCGTGTATATAGCAGCTCTGTACTAGTGACTTCTAGGTTCTGGGAGGTTTCTTGTATTGTAGTTATGTATTTTCAGTTGGACTTGTATTTGCCCATCTTTGTGTTTTATCTACTTAGTTTTATTAATTTCCCCCAAATACCCCTTACTTACAGTTCCAGATTACGAATATATATATATTCACCAGCTAAACGTAAAATAGTCATATTAAAATTTTGAAGAGCTGAAACACAATCACACTTTTAGTTTATATTTGATGATCTAGATTAAAAATATTAGTAATTCTGCATCTAAGAAAAAGATAGGAATATCTTCTTCCACATGAATAAAAACCTTATATGAACTTAGAGGTTTCTCAACTTTTAACCAACCGATCATATTTTTATTTTACTAGTTACATTTTATCTTTCTTTGATGTGCTTCAATAATGATTCAATGACGCTTTTGCTTCTCTGATTTATTCTTCAAATCAGTCCTCTTTTCAAAATTTGTTGTTATTTGTCGTTTAATCAAAATACTTAAATTAGAGATCACTAATAGAAGCAGATGTAATGAACCATGTGTGACATATTGCGTATTTACTTTCTAAAATTTTGAATTATGCTTGTTATAAATTAATATTTTTATTATATATATAGTCTTTTTTGTTTCATTACTAATTACTTTTTGTTGATACTATTAAGAGGATTCAAGTTTAGTCAAATGTGCTTGCATTTTCATTTTCCTTTTCTTGTTAACTTCAAGGATAAATGTCATTGTGTTAATACGGGAGTCAAAATATTCATCTAATTATTGTTATGTGCAAAAAATTTAGTTTTGATTATCAATTTTAAAAATGCGACTAAAGGAACAATGTGAAGCCCAAGATGAAGAAACATTTGCAAATTTAAAGTTCATAAAAATTTGTAGTGATTATTTGAAAGATTTAACCTATTTTAATTCTTATTTGTACATAAAAAGCCCCCAAAACAGATAATACATATGTAAAGCAAAGGAAAGATATTGATAACTTGATATATCAGAATTGTCACAGTCTAAATGTGACTTTTTGGAGGTAGAATGCATATATTCAAGAACTTAAAAAGAATGAGTCCAGATATGTACTAAAAAGTATCTCTCAATGAAAATAATAAGAAAATACATTATTAGTACAATTTTATCATATTTCTTAAAATCACAAACCAAAGAAAACTTGAGGCTTACTCCCTCTGTCCCATATCATATCTTTCCATTTTACTCGGTTATTTAAGAAATCATTACTGCACTAGTTAACTTTACTATTTTACCCTTTATTTATGTCAATGTACATTAAATTAAGTTAGAAAAATCATTAATACACTAATTAATGATGGGGTAAAATGGAAAAAATTATTAATTCTATCCTACTTTAGCAAGGTCCAATATAATATGGAACAGAGATAGTAACATATTATTCATATGCAGTCATGAAAATATTCAAATTATCACCTTAAGGAGTAAAAAGATTCTCTATTAGTTTTTGTTGTCTACTAATCGTTAGAGAAACGACCTAGAAACCAAATAGAGAATTGAGTTAGCAACCTTGAAATAGTAATAACTATGGATCTAAGTCTTGTAAAACATTAGAAGTCATATGTTTTCACCATGTTCCCAGTTAGTTACACATAATATTTGATGAAAAGATAAATAAATGTAATCATTTCAACTATAAATTTTGAAGAAAATGAATGGCTTTAATAAATCAGCATTAGGATACTTCTTTTAGTGGCAATTGATAACTTCATTTTTCACCTAACTGATGGTTGTCACGATCCAAGCTAGGCCCACGGTGAATGAGATCTCTGAAGGAACCCAAACTAGCATTATTAGTATCAATGCATTCAAGGTAAACAATAAAAAAGATACATAAGCGAAAGCTAAACAAGTCATAGATTGTAGCAGAAAAGTTATAAGTCATAGAGAATACAAGCTTGAAAGTTATACATTATGTCCAACAATGCCTCTAAATCATGAATGGGGGGAGGGGGGAGGGAGAGGGGGGGTTCAGACATGTCCCAAGATCACCGTCAACATAAAAGTATAAGATAGTCTTGACATAAAATAATATAAAAGGTATAAGAAGGTAAGATCTATCCCTGAAGCATGAGGATTCGCCCAATCTGAATCTACAAGTAGCCTAGATCTACCCACAAGGATGAGAAGGATAGTCACCTGAACCTACATTGTGATATAATGTAGGCATAAATTATGCATTAGTACATTTGAATGTACTAAGTATACACGCATGTAAAGCAATATATCTGATACATAATGATAACCTGCATAATCATGAGACATGCATAAGGGAACATATAAATAGAAATGAAGTAATGAAAGGATCATCATACCAATATGCCATTAGTGTCATGATGTATAAATTCCACAATACTTAAACATATGTGGGATTTCTATCATAACTGACACTTAAGACCATACGAGCTATTAAATGGAATTTTGATATTACCTTTACACCAGAGAAAGAGTAGCCTACTTACCGAGGTAGACTATACCTCACCTTGTGGATCATGAAATGTAATGCTAGATGTGGATCCACTAGCTACATAAATGACCAAGCCTCAACTAACAGGCGATTCATGAACCTATGGTGGCACATAGTTATGAGACAATTAGGCTTTATATAAGGACCATTAGGGATAGCCCCCCACCCCGAGTCTCATTCGCTGCTAAGTCAATATTCCACAGAATACATAGTATATCATATAGTCATGTTAGTCATAAATCATCATCATCATTAATACTTGAGCTCATAGGCTAAATCATAATTCAAAACATACTTGCATGCATAAGAATAGCTCATTCCGTACCTATGTAAACGGAAGGTTGTACCTATCCATGACAACACACTATAGCTTGTACATATGATGTATACACTCCCTTGCTTATTCATATTCCTACCATGATCATAATCATATTCATATTCATACTCATAATCACATTCTCATTTAAAAACCTCGTACATGCATGATCATGTGACGAGAGTTATGAGTATAGCATGGTATATAAGCATTAATTTTAAATCATGAGAATTGAAGTAAAAACATGCATAATGAATAAAAAAGCATTACAATCATACTTGAAGTTACCCATGCATGATCTCCATAATCATCATATCATAGTAGGAGAATCTTCATGTAATTCAATAGAATTAGAAGTATTTAATGTATATTTTATAGTATAAGCATAGCTCATATCATGACATCATCATTTGAAAATCATACCATGAAAATCCTAATTTGAACATAGTTGAAAATAGATGTATTAGCAAGAAATTAAGTTGGGCTCCATGATTGGAAGGTAACCATGGATAAATCTCACATATGTTAGGGTGAATTAAAAATTTGAAGGTGAATTTAGCTTGAAACTTCAAGGTTCCTTGATGGGTTGTTCACGTAAACTTGAATGAGGATTGGTGAGTGTTTTGGAAGAGCAATCTTGTGAGGCTAAGTGTTATGAGTACATGAAAGTCATTACGGTAGGTTAGCACACATTAAGAGGGTATTATAGTCTAAGACCATCCATTAAAATGTTAGAATTTAGGAAACAGACCAAAATAGCCTTATGAAACTATGCTAGGAAAGTTGATGGAGTGCATTACATGACACACACAGCACGGACTGTGGTGTGTACCGTGACCCCTGGTGAGGTCTCTGGTGTGCATTCTATCATGACCTGAATCTAGGACCTAGTCCTAACATAGCGAATGAAGAACCCGAAGGTACTTCACCCAAGGTTCTTAGCATTCATAGGTATTGAACATGATAAAAGTGGAATTTAAAGGTGGGGAATGAGACTAAGGGACATCTATCATTTGAAATCCATAAAAGTGAAAAATATAACTTCAAACATATCATCCAAACATACCATCTACATGAAAGACTTGGCGGGGGCTAAGACATACTCAAAGCTCGCCCTCAAGTATAAAATTCAAGAAAATACAACATAGAAAGTAAAAGTCTCTGAAATGCAACTCAAAAAAATGTCTCTAAAGTACAATAAGTAAGAGGAGAAGGTGCAGTCCTCGGACTAAAGGCTTACCAATCAACTAGTCTTGAATTACCTAACCACGTGCTAGTTGAGGAGGAGGAACATCGATTTCTACATGGTTTTATCATGCTGGGCAAAACATGCGTTAGTATGTTAGAATATACTAAGTATGTGAGATGCAGAACACATATGAAATTGTAATGTCACCATTCATGAAATTTTATGTCCATAATTCAAAACATGCAAAAATATTGAAACGAATCCAAAAAGTGCCCAAAAATGTGCCTCGGAATGCCAGAAATTTTAATCTTTATATATCTCAAATACATTCGTTATTTCAAAATTTGACTTCATATTCTTGTTCAGGGGATCAAAATTTGGTGAAGAAGGGTCTAACCCCGATTTAAGAGCGAAAGATTAACAATTATAATTTTCGAAAGTTCAATTTCCAGAGAGAAGTGCGTGCCGCTTCCGCGACATGCACTAGTACATTTTTGTGACTGTTTTTTTTAGTTCGTCCAGAATTTTCTAAGTGTTGGGTATAAGTGTTCCCAAATGTGTTACCTATACTTAGCCAAATTTCACCCTCATATCATCCTAAACATTTTTCAATACTTACTCAAATACTTAGTCATATTTTCACTCTCCAGACTCAAGTCCCAAACCCTCATCCTAAGTTCAGGTTCTCCTTCAAGGTTGTTCTTCAAGCTTCAATTCTCCATCTCCAATCTTCACCAAGTTCATCTATAAGCTAAGATATGTGGGTTTTTTCATGGGTTTCTTTCACCTATGATACCCAAGCTTCCTTTTACTCAAATTGCATGATTTAAAATTGATTTACAAATGGGTCTTGATTATTATGAAATTCACTGCACACTATGTTAAATCTATGTAAAGTTGTGACTGTTTTGCATGTTTGGGGATATAAATCCTTGATATCTTGTAATATTTGAGAAGGGGTTTTGATGTATATTGCTTGAGGGTGTTGCAAGGTGCTGATTTATGGTTTTACAATGGATTTTTTATTGCATGATTTCATATCTACATTTCATGGTTTTACACTAGCATTACACACCCTCTAGTGTTTGATAAGATGTTTGAATGTGGTTTCTCGAGGGGTTGAAGGCCCAAAGCATGAGATATGATATGAATGACTATATGATGATGAAATGAGCTTATGTATATGATATACTCTATATAAAATATTGCATTAGACCATGCCTAATTCGGGGGACCTAAGAGCCCAGACAACCGAGGTGAGGGTTTGTACTCATCAATCGAGGTGGGAGTTTGTACTCATCAAACCATGTGAGGGTTTGTACTTCACCACAAGGGTGATAAAGTGAGATTATCATCAACCATGTGAGGGGTTTGTACCACACCACCAGGGTGATGGGGTGAGATCATCATCAATCGACCAAGGGGTTTGTACTTTGGAAATCTAGCTTGGTCTATTCTTCACAAATGATATCCTATATGAGCATGGGTTATTTAAGCATGTTTTACTTATGCATTGATCATACATGCCATATTGTTATATTATGCCTATTTCCTATTGTTATGATTTTGATTGTGATGGCTAAATCTTGTTGCATTGCATCCTACATACTTAGTACATTCAAATGTACTAACACATACTCTTGCCTATATGATATCACCATGTAGGAACCGGTGCCCAAGTTGATCATCCTCCTCCTCCATGTGGCTAGTTGGTGCTATTCAAGAAAGTTGGTGAGTCCTCCATTTCGGGGACCTTGGTCTATGTTCTATTACCTTGTATTGAGACACTTTACTTTATATTCTATTTGAATGAGCCCGGTTGCTTTGTCTTGGCTCCTGCTCTTACCTATGTATAGAGAGAGGTGTTTGTTGGACATATTATGTATCTATGATATGAGTTTGGCTCTTGTCTCTCTTGGTTATGATGTTTTGCAAGCTATCCTTACCCCCTTCACCCTATACTTACGTTATGTCGTTTACATGCTTCTACGACCAATGATGTGTAATGACAAGTTAAGAGGCTTGTTTGGGGTTCCTTCGGGTTCCCCATTCGCCGTGTCACGTCTTGGCCCTAGGCTTGAGTCGTGACAAATAGTCCATGAGCAAAGATCAATATGAAGTAAAAGATCAATGTATCATGTGAAAATAGACTTTGAAGTAAACAAGTCACCATATACGTAGCTTTGTGGGAGGAGACCATAATTGACATTTATGACCATACGAACTAGTACATGGAATCCAGTATAACCTCCTAGGTTACCACGAGGAGTCCACTTTCTAGCTGCAACTCTGTCAACTTATGCATGGATATCTTAGTTTACCTTTGCTATTGTGAATCCACGAGCCTTAACCTACAAGGGCTCCTATGGTGGCACATAGTAATGGGACAAGAGGTTGCTACAAAGGTTCTCTTATAGAACTTCACCTCAATGCCTCATTTGGTGCTAAGTCAAGTCCCCACGAAATACTAATGACATAGGTATATATATAAACAGTTGTAAGCTTTGAAACATACTTTTAATGTGATAGGAATAGCTCATTAACTTGGGATCCACTTAAGAGAGAATTAGCCTTTCACATTGAGGTTCAATCTTAAAATCGCTTTATGACATGCTCGTAACCTTCATGACATTCATAAACTTTCATAACATACTTTAAGGACCTCATTATCAACATCATGTATGAACTTATCTTAAACTTAGCAGACTTATGCTATGCACTTTAAAACACATGATTCAATAGTATAATGCAGATCATGTTAAAAGTCATCAATTTAAAACCCTATATAGACAGCCCACATTATCATTGAGAAACCTTAGATAATGAAATCATGATATTCACCTTGAAAACTTGCCATGCCCAAAGTCCCATTAAGGCGGATTGGCACCCCGTGTCAATAAGGCTCGGGAGAACCAACTTGTAATAATGCACTTTCTACAAATCTTATATGGGGTTTCTATATTCAACACGGTTTCAAGAAAGTAGACAGTAATAACAAGCCAAAAGGAAATGCATATGACTAGGTCGTTGGAGCCACGTTGTCTGAAGTACAAGACATGGTCACGCTTTACTTTACACTGTCTACAAAGCCTTTAGATAAGGAACAACATTTGATAAGGGTCGGGACAAACCTCGTCACATGACTAACTGTACAAGACAAAAATATAAGCTCTAAACACACAAAGCCCCGAACCAACTGGGAGCTCAGTAACAACAGCTGGATATTTGTACTCCTACTGGGGAGATCTACTAGCACCTGTACCTGCAGCATGAAATGCAGGTCCCCTGTAAGGGACATTAGCACGGTATAATGTACTAAATATGTAAGGCAAGAAGTACTATACATGAAATAAGAAGTCAAATGAAATCATGCACTGGTGTAAGGATAAGAGACCACATTTAGTCATATTGTGGAATCATGTACTTTATGTCCTTTTTATTATTTTAGCTTTCTTTACTATATAAACTGAGCACAACATGTAATACAAATGACCTGCTGATCAGTGGTAAGTAAATATCGAGATCGACCCATGCTAGGCTTTCCTTTCACCCCTAGGATACCCCCCGTAATGATATCGACCCATGATAGGTGATTCTTCTTCCCCTGGGCTACCACCCATCCATGAGCAACTTACTTTATCTTTTAATTACTTTTGAGATGATTCTTCTGGTGGTCATGATATTGGAGCTGTAGGACCATAGGTTTAGCATGTGACATGTAAAGAACTATACAAGACAATACCACAATGAAAAGAGTAGGTCACATAAATAACAAAATTCGTAGTTGATGAAACAACTCATGAACTTTATTTAGCAACAAGAACCCATGTATCTTGGTATCCAAGTATGTATGTGTAATGACCCCAAAAAGTGCCCAAAAATGTTCCTCGGAATGCTCAGAATTTTAATTTCCATATATCTCAAAATCCATTTGCTATTTCGAAAATCCGACTTCATATTCTTGTTCAAGAGGTCAAATTGAGTAGGGAATGGGTCTAACCCCGATTTTTAAGCAACCAAATCGAATTATGAATTTTCCATAAATGGTGAAAATAGTGTGTAAGGCGCGCCGCTTCCGCGACGCGCCAATTTGGAGACGATTTTTTTGTAGTCGGTCCAAGACTTTTAAGTCTTGGGCCTAAGTGTTCCCAAATGTGTTTGTACGTATACTTAGCCAAATTTCACTCTCATATCATCCTAAACATTCCCCAATACTAACTCAAGCACTTGGTCATATTTTTACTCCCCAAACTCAAGTCCCAAGCCCTCATCCCAAGCTAAATTTCTTCTTCAAGCTTCAGGTCTCCATTTCCAACCTTCACCAAGTGTATCTCTAAGCTAAGGTATGTGGGTTTCAACCATTGGGTCCTTTTCACCCATGGTGCCCAAACCTCTTTTCTACTTAAATTGCATGATTTAAAGTTGAGTTTACATGTGGGTTTTGTATATTAAGAAATTTACTGCACACTGATTTGGGGTTATGAAGGTATGATTGTTTTAACATGTTTTGAGCTATAAATCTTGGATCTAATGTTGGATTTGACGAGGGATTTTGATGTATATTGCTAGAGGGTGTTGAAAGGTGTTGATTGATGGTTTTACAATGGATTTTATTGTATGATTTCACTCTTGAATTGCATGGTTTTACACTAGCACTACACACTCGCCAAGTGTTTGATAAAATGTCCGTCTAGGGTTTCTTGAGGAATTGAAGTTCTAATGCTTGTCTTATGTCATGAATGACTCTATGATGATGAAAGAAGGATGAGTATGTGTTGATTTCTTGAAAAGTATGCATGATGATGAAAGAAGAGTATATGATGTTATGATGATGATAGAAGGAAAGTATGTATATGGTATTCTCTATGTAGTGTTAAATTGACCATTAACCAAATTGAGGGGTTGATATCTCATCAACCAAATTGAGGGGTTGATACCTCATTAACCAAATTGAGGGGTTGATACTTCATTAATCAAATTATGGGGTTGATACCTCAATCGCCTTAGAGGTGGGTGGTGTATGCTAATAACAAAATTGAGGGGTTGATACTTCAATCACCTAGGATGGGATATGGTAAGACCATTAGCCAAAGGATGGACTCTTTCTATGTACATTCTATGTTTTATATAAGCACAATTTTACTGCAAGCACCATTCATACATGCCATATCATTGCTATGCTATCTATTGTCTATGTTATGCATTTGATCATGTTGCTTATCTCTTGTTGCATTGGATCATACATACTCAGTACATTCAAACGTACTAATGCATACTCTATGCCTACATGATATCACCATGTAGGAACTAGAGCTCCATTTGGTCATCCTCCTCCACGTGGCTAGTGGCTTCCATTCAAGCTAGTGGGCGAGTCCTCATGTTCGAGGGCAATATCTATGTTCTTATGCTATGTATTAAAGACTACCTTTTTTGTGTACCTGACTATAAGGGTGAGTTTGATTGCTTGTCTTGGCCCCCACTAAGTTCTATGGTAGAGGTGTTGTTGGACATGTGAGCCCGGTTGCTTGTCTTGGCCCCCGCTAAGTATCTGTGTAGTAGAGGTGTTGTTGGACATGATGTGTAATCATGCTATGAGCTTTGACTCTCTTGTCTCTTGATTTTGATATTATGGAAGTTCTCCCTTAGTCCTTTTGCCCTTATTTCTATTCTTTCGACGTTATTTAATTGCTTCCGCTACCAAGGATGTGTAATGATATGCTAAGAGGCTTGGTTGGGGTCCCTTCGGGTTCCCCATTCGCTGTTCACGACTAAGCCCTAGGTTCAGGTTCTGACATTCACTTTAACTTGGTGATACTCGGACCAAAGATCAATCTTAGAGAAATAACTAGCCCTTTGAAGTTGATCATAAAGGTCATCAGTCCTTGGTAGCGGGTACTTATTCTTTATGGTCACCTTATTAAGTTACTGGTAACCAATGCATATTCTAAGAGAACCATCCTTCTTCTTTACAAACAACACCAGTCCTTCACAAACAACAGTACCATCCTTGTTCTTTCAACTCCTTCAACTCCACTGGGGTCATACGGTAAGGGGGAATTGAAATGGGTTGAATGTCGGGAAGAAGGTTTCTACTACAGTTGATTTCCCTTTCGGGAGGATACTGGGAAGCTCATTAGGAAAGACATCAAGAAACTTATTAACCAGCAGAACAGACTCTATAGGAAGGGCCTTGGACTCAACATCCCTAACCCTCACAAGATGATAGAGGCAACCCTTAGAAATCAAACTTTGGGCTTTAATGCAACAAATAAACCTACCCTTGACCACCATATCACAACTTTTCCACTCTAGGATGGGTTCATTAGGGAATTGGAATTTGACCCTGTTCTATAACCAATAAAAGCATAATATGCATGCAACCAATCCATCCAAAGAATGACATCAAAATCCACCATATCTAATTCAACAAAATCAAAAGGCAAGATTTTATGCAAAATGAAAATGGGACGATTTCTATAGACCCTTCTAGCAAAAATGGATGCACCAACAGGAGTAGACACTTCATAACGCTTGCACAGCAGGCTAACATGAAGCTTTTTGGCAACAAAAGGAGTAATAAAAGAAAGAGTGGCCCTCGGGTCTATCAAAGCATTCATATCAAAATTAAAAACCTTCAACATACCGATGATGACATCGGACACCCTATCCACCCCTTGTCTCCCTTGAAGATCATAGAATCGATTTTGCCAAGGGGCACCTCCTTGTTGACCTCCTCTCCCTTTAGGACCCGCATTTGCACCTTGGCCTTGTGGACGACCATCTCTACCCTTGTTTCGATTATGAGGACAATCCATAACCTTATGACCCACTTCACAACAACCATAGTAAGCATTAATGTTCTTCAAACATGGGTCATTATGGCCTCTACCACATCTTTGGCACATAGCGTTAGGCACCACCCCAACACTAGCTTGGACCCTTGGGTTGTCATTAGCAAACATTCTATTTGTAGCATTGGGAGACCCTTGGCCTTGAAGAAATCGTCCACCCTTGGGACTTTGGAATCTACCTTCAAAACGGGACCTCTTGGCCTCACCACTTCTCCTTTTTCTAAGATTTTGCCCCTCCACTTGTTGGACATATGTCATGAGGCGGGACAAATCCATATCACTTACCAACATGGTGGTTCAATACTCTTCATTGACCAAGTTGGACACTCCCGACACAAACTTGTTCATCTTAGACCCTAGATCGGCCACAAGTTGCGGAGCATACTTGGAAAGTTGGTTGAAATTAAGGGCATACTCCCTCACACTCATGGAACCTTGCTTAAGGTTCATAAATTTTATTATTTTGCCTCCCTTAGCTCTATAGGAAAGAACCAGTTGAGAAATGCCGCCTTAAACTCTTCCCAAAGGGTGACATTATCGTTCCCCTTCTCCATCTTCCATTGGGTGAACCAAATTTGAGCCACCCCCTTGAGTTGGTAGGCCACCAACTCCAATTTCTCCTCTATTCTGACCACCATAATAGACAACACTTAATACACCTCATCAATGAATTCTGGTGGATCCTCATCTGTTAGACCCCGTAAATATTTTAATTGGGGTAAATTGTCTCTTGGAAAATTTTGCAATATTGTGTATTTTATCTTAAGCTAATTATGGGGCATAAGTCTAGGAATTGAGTGTTGTGGGAAGTGCAATTTGAAAATTAGTTTCGAAAGTCCTTAATTGGATTAAATTATAAAAGTTTGGGACTTAATTGAGTGCCTAAC
>JAPFFP010051952.1:0-30397 GCA_026153255.1 Solanum medicagineum
CCGGTTCAATAGAAAATTAAACATCCACAAGTAAAAAGAATCATGGCGAGAAAATCTTGGGATCAATAATAGGGGAAGTTATGGACTCGAGGTTACTCAGACTTCACCTTAATCCATAACTTCCCACACCCCACCAAATAAAATACTTTGTCCCCAAAGTAAAGACACATAGAAGAGGTACAAGGGGCATATCTTGGGTTGCCTCCCAGGAAGCGCCTGATTTTATTGTCACTGCACGATAGGAAGCTTTTGTGATCATGCCTCCTCAAGGTCCTAGTCCTCCACTATCTTAATTTCTTCCATATCACCCATGTACAACTTGACCCTCTATCCATTGACTTTAAATGTTTTACCATCCCTGCTTTCTAACACAATGGCTCCATAACACAAAATGCATACGACTCTGAAGGGCCCAATCCACTTATATCTGAGTTTCCCAGGAAACTACCTCAACTTCGAGTTATAAAGTAACAACATGTCTCCTGGATCAAATTGGCAGTCCTCAATTCTCCGATTATGCTGAACTTTCATCCTTTGCTTGTATAATGCAGAGCTCTAATATGCTCAAAGTCGAAACTCATCTAGTTCATTCGTTTCATCAATCTAGATGTTGCTTCTTCATTCTAGTCTACATTTAACTTCTTAAGTGCCCATAGTGCCATATGCTCAAGCTCAACTGGCAGGTGACATGCTTTCTTAAACACCAATTGATAAGGGGACATTTCGATAGGAAGCTCAGATAACCACACAGCTGCCATTGCCAATCAATGATAGTAGAAACACTCTTAAACCAATGGCATCAAGAGAAAGATTTTGTATCCCCATGAAACTCTTATAAAGAAACACCACATTCTGAAGATGACGGTGGGGATCCTCTTAAGGTAGCCCTATGAATAAACCATGGTTTTGGAGCATTTGGAGCAACCTACTAGACACCGAGAACTTAACGTCCGCCGGTAATGGGGGCAACACTATAGAACCTGTAACGTTCATGGCCATAGGGTTTAAGCGATATTGGTTCCATCCATAAGCATTTTCATTGAAGTCCCTAAGCTATGGCCTATTATTACTCAGTAGTGGATTCTCCTCTCTTCCAACATCATCATTCATATTTATCTCATCCACAACCGCGATATCCTCATTCACCTGAGCCATTCTTCTAACGAGTTAGTAGATCTCCAAATTGATCGGAGCTAAGGGATTTCCTTGGCTCATTATGTTGGGCATACTTAGTACAACTTGAAAATAAAATCAAACAAAAAAACTAAAAACAAAGGTAAAATACACAAGACTCTAGAAATTAACACTAGAACTAACTAATAGTGAAATAAAGGCAAAACCTAGTTCTATTCCTCGGCAATGGTGCCATAATTTTATGATGATGTTCATGCTCCAATAAGAAAGTGGTCGTTATTAGCAATTAACCTAATCGAAGGTTAGGGTCAAATTTACAGGGAATATAGGGTTTGACTATAAGAATTCACTATTAATCATTTCAAGTATCGATAACTGAAATCTCTAAAAGGGGGGGGGGTTCGTGATTCAAGAACAAAATAAAATAAATGTTATACTACGATGCGGATAAACACTCAATTTTAGGAACAACTTGGGAATTATGTTCCCCATGGTTCTTTGACTTGATTACCCTAGGCAACATAACTGCAAACGGAGATTTGTATGCAGGATGGTAGCTTAGGTTCTTCCAGCCCTCTTGTGAAGGTGAAGGTCGAATTTCACCACGGCGCTTGGTCGGCTACCATTGCGTGCCAACTAACCATTACCTATTGTCCCAGTCAACATTTCCTTTGCCAGGTTTGGTTGATTAGACAAGAACACATTAATCGAATTCTGTCATCTATTTCCCTTTTCCTATTCGTCATTACATTGGTCGGGATCGTGATAGTAGGTAGGGTTTGGTGCTGGCCACCACCAAACAACAATTATAATGAAGGAAAATAAACAATACATATAAAACTCCAATCATAGAAATGCAATATACCTAGGTTATCTCAAGTCATACAACCCCATGTTGTGAGTGCTTAGCTACTCTTGGCAATGAAAGACATGATTTAGAATTTTACCCAAGGCAATGAAGATTGAAGACACCACAATTTGTAAACCAGAAGGTTGATCGATTGATAATAAGCACAAAGCAAGATTTGCAATTCCCAAAATAGGGTTTTCCAAGAAAAAAAATAAACTAAGTTGAAAACCTAAGAATTTCCTTGAGAGAATATTCAAAGATGGTATTTTCTTCTCTATTTTGAATCTTATCAAACAAAACCCTAGCTTAAACTATTTATAGTATTTACTAAATAACCCAAAAAATTACACAAAAAAGATGGTTGGCAATTGGTACGCCTTGTAGGTATGACTCGTGCGGTGACCTATGAGTCGTAGTCGTGGTCTCTTATTAGGTTCTTGGCTTCTTCGACTCAACTGGTACGACCCACTAGTATGAGTCGTTACTTGGGCTACGGCTCGTATGCTCCTCTCATAGTCTAGGTCTTCAGTTTTTGGTCCAACATTTTGTCTCTTTGATTCCTACTACGAGTCCACCTATACGAGTTGTAGTGAGACTAACGAATAGTAGGATGGTCTCATAGGGGTGTCCTCCATTTAGTAAATTTCTAAGTTTTTAGTCTCTGTTCCTTGCTATGACCATACCCTACGACTCGTAGCTTAAGCTACGACTCGTAGTTGAGCTCGTATATCCATGCTTTAGCAAAATCTGTAATTTTTCTCCAAAATCATGCCAACCTAACTTTTATTCGAGAACAACACAAAAACATATAAAAACCATAAAAGGTCTCATTAAGAACTCACAAAATACCATGGTTTAGGTACCAAATGTGATGTATTTTGATAGAACATCAGGGAGCCAACATCTATTTGATGCCTCTTGCCATATTCAGAAAGCTTTATTTGGGCAACCTTGTTCCTACAAAGATACAGTTATTGATAGCAGACATAATAGTCAAGAATCCTGTGGGGATACTTTATGATTTACTGGTAAAGGTAGACAAATTTATATTTCCCGCAGATTTTGTTATACTTGCTGTGGGGTTGATTTTGTAGTTCCTATCATCTTTGAGAGAACCTTCTTAGCCATATGGAGAGCATTGATTAATATGGAAAACAGTCTACTTACCTTCACGTTTTGTGACGAGATAGTTGTGTTTCAAGTGAGCCAACGAGATAGAAGGAGTTATGAGTTTCAGGTTGTCTCAATGATCGAAAGAAGTGACGATCATGAAGTGGAGATCCCAATTGAGTTGAGGTTGGGAGTCGAACCTTTGGCCGCTGTGTTGATGATTTTTGATGGTGACAACATTCCTAATTATTAGGAAAGGGTGAATGCTCTTGGGGTGTCATTTGGGCCTAAGCGACATTCCAGGTTAGAGTTAGACTTGTGCAACTGGGAAATGCCACCAACGAAGCCCTCTATAGAGGTCCTACCAGAGTTAGTATTAAAGGCAGTAGCAACGCATCTGAAATATGCATACTTAGGAGAGAATAATACATTGCCAGTCATAATTGCAACTGACTTAAACGAAGCCCAAACAAAGGCCCCCATCTCCGTTCTCAAGAAATTTAAAAGGGCCATCGAGTTTACAATTGCAGACATAATTGGTATACCTCCTGGAATATGTACTCATAAGATTCAACTAGTCAAGGATTACAAATCCAACATCAAGAAGTAGAGATGATTGAACCCTAAGTGAAAGACGTTGTGCAAAAAGAAATTATCAAGTGGTTAGATGCAGGAGTAATCTACCCAATCGCCGAGAGTGAATGGGTCAACCCAGTGCAGTGTGTTCCAAGGGAGGTATCATAGTGGTGCCCAATCCAAAGAATGAGTTGATCCCTATGAGACCGATCATTAGGTGGAGAGTACATATGGATTATAGGAAACTTAATGCTTCTACCGAGAAAGATCATTTCCCGATGCCCTTCATGGATCAAATGCTTGACAGACTGGCAGAAAAGGGATAAAATTGTTTCCTTGACAGGTATTCTGGGTGTAATCAACTTGTTATTATGCTCGAGAGTTAAGCGAAGACAACTTTCACATTCCCATATGGTACCTTTGCATTCAAGAGAATGCCTTTTGGATAATCTAATGCTCCAGCCACTTTTCAAAGATGCATGATGTCTATTTTCTCGAACATGGTTGAAAGCACTATTGAGGTGTTCATGGATGACTTTGGCGTTGTTGGCCAGGTCTTTGAAGAATGCTTGTTTCAAGGGAATCGAGGTGGATAAAGTAAAGATTGAGATTATCGAGAAACTACCACCACCAATTTCGGTGAAAGGTATCAAGAGCTTTCTAGGCCACACAGGATTCTACTATGACTTAATAAAGGACTTCTCCAAGATCTCACAACCCTTGTGCAAATTGTAAGAGAATGATGCCAAGTGTGTATTTGATGATGCATGCATGCAAGCCTTCGAAGTACTGAAAATAAGGCTAACGTCGGCACCCATTATTGTGGCTCCAGATTGGTCACACCCATTTGACCTAATGTGTAATCTAAGTGGGGTTGCATTAGTCGTGGTGTTGGAGCTGCAAAAGGAGAGAATTCTGCATCTGATCTATTATGCTAGCAAACCATTAAATGTGGCCCAGAAAAATTATATAGTTACCGAACAAGAATTGCTTCCCTTAAGTCTTTGCCTTTGAAAAATTTCATTCCTACTTGTTGGGAGCTAAGGTGATCGTTCCACAGACCAGGCAACACTCAAATATCTGATGGCTAAAAAGGATGCAAAACCAAGATTGATCAAGTGGGTACTCCTCTTGCAAGAATTTAATTTTGATGTTATCGACAGAAAGGGGTCAAAAAATTAGGTAGCTGATCACCTCTCTATATTGGAAGATGAAGCTATGTTGAAGTTTGATGATGGACTTGACATCACTGATTCATTCCCTGATGAGAGAGTTTTTACAACCTCACATGATCTTATACCCTTTCTGATTATGCCTACTACTTTGTGAGTGATATAGTGCCTCCTGATCTGAACATCCATCAGTGTCGCAAGTTTATGCACGGCATAAAGAATTTATTCTAGAATGATCCATATATATTTTGTATTTGTGAGGATGGGATCATTCGTAAATGTGTGCCAGAAGTGGAAATGATGAGTATTCTTGAAGCATGCCACTCTTCATTGGTAGATGGTCATTATAGTGGAGATTGAATTACTTATAAGGTGTTACAGTGTGGCTATTATTGGTCGTTTATATTCAAGACACCCATGATTATGTCAAGTTGTGCGATAGATGTCAAAGAGAGGCGGGGTCTCATGATGACACGAACTTCCTCTAAATCCTATTTTGGTGATAGAACTATTTGACATTTGGGGCATTGACTTTATGGGACCCTTTGTTGGCTCTCATGGTAATAAGTACATAATGGTTGAAGTTGATTTTGTCTCTAAATGGGTAGAGGTCATATCTCTACCGAACAATAAAGGTAAGAGTGTTATTAGGTTTCTCCAAAGAAATAGTTTTTCCAGGTCCGGTACACCTGGGAAATTATAAGTGATGGAGGTTCTCATTTTTGCAATCGAATGTCATTGAAAGATATGGTGTGAAGTACCGAGTGGCAACCCTATACCATACTTAAACAAGTGGGCAAGTAGAAGTATCAAATAGGGGAATAAAGCAAATCCTATCCAAAACAGTGAATGTAAATCGCACTGATTGGTCACGAAAGTTGAATGATGCTTTATGGTCCTACCACAAAGCTTTCAAAACCCCAATTAGAATGTCCCCTTATCAACTGGTGTTTGGGAAACATTTTCACCTACCAGTTGAACTTGAGCACAAGGCACTATGGGCACTATAGAAGCTAAATCTAGACTGGAATGAAGCAGCAACATCTAGATTGATGCGAGTAACTGAACTCGATGAGTTTAGGCTGCGAGCATATGGGAGTTCTATATTGTACAAGAAAAGGATGAAAGTTTAGCATGATGGCAAAATTGAAAATCACCATTTTTCTCTAGGAGACATGATGTAACTTTACAACTCTAGGTTGAAGTGGTTTCCCTGGAACCCAGATCTAAGTGGATGGAACCTTTCAGGGTGGTACGCATTTTTAATTATGGAGCCATCGAGTTGGAAAGCAGGGATGGTAAAATTTTCAAGGTCAACAGCCAGAGGGTGAAATTGTACATAGGTGACATGGATGAAATCAAGATAGTGGAAGACTGAGACCTTGAAGAGGCATGAGCACAAAAGCTTCCTGTCGTGCTGTGACAATAAATCAGGCGCTTCCTGGGATCAAACCAAGGTATGCCCCTTGTACTTCAACGATGTGTCTTTACTTTGAGGATAAAATATTCTATTTTGGTGGGATGTGGGAAGTTATGGATTAAGGTGAAGTCTAAGTAGCCTCGATTCCATAACTTCCCTTATTTTTTATCCTAAGATTTTCTTGCCTTGCTTTTTTTTCCTTGTGGATGTTTAATTTTTTGTTTAATCGTCATGTTTTAGATAGTTTAGATAGTTTGAAAATACATAGTAGTATTATCTATTGGCATATACCGAGTCTTTAAATTCTTTTTAAATTTTGATGCAATATTGGGTACCTTAAAAAAAATTTCATATTGTGGTTATTGATGCATTCATGCATTTAGAGCATCTGGCAATGATTGTTCTAATAATGTGAAAGTAAGTTGAAGTATGAAACGTGACCTGTGATTCTATACTTGATTGTGGGTGTTATACCCTATGTGTTGTGAGCTTATTTTGGTGCATTCAAGCGTCATCTATGGACTCAGAACTTGCCTTGTTACTCTGAAAGTAGTTTGATGTTTTAGTTGATTTGGAAAGGATCTTAGGCCTTTGTTCTTTTAGTGAACCCACTTTTAGCCTAAATAAAAAACCTACCAAATGAGTGAGTGAATCCCTTGTTCCAAAATTTTGAGCTTCTCATGTACTCATTCTTTCTTCACACCTTACTAGCTTAACCTTGTTGAATATAATACCTTGATATTGTCCCTAATCTATCCTTGAACATGTGAACCTTGATTGAGACTAAAAGCCTAAGTTGAAGGTGGCTACAAATGGTGGCCCTGGTTTGGGAAATAGCTATTGTGTACTTTAACTCAGGCTAAAAGCCTAAGTTGAGGGTGGCCCGTATTGTGGTAAAGTAATAACAATGAGGGGGTTAGTTGGGAAATAAAGAAAAAATAAAAAATTCATGAGCCTGGTGAAGAAAAAGAAAAGAAAAGTGCCATGAGTTGAAAAAAAAAGTAGCAAAATGAGTTCAGAAATAAGGCACAGTTAAAACTAGAAAGAAAGCACTCGAGAAAAGCTTGAAACAGGAGAGTAAGGGTGGATTTAGTGAAAATGGTTAGGTTATGAAGACAAAAGTGTTGGTAAACATGGTTCAAGGATAGCTTTTAGTCACTACTTGCCTATAATGCCATACCAAAGCCCCCTGAACCTATGTTACAAGCCGTTAAATCCTAAAGTGATCCAATCCATTGTGTAACCAAGCCGGAAGATGAGTACAGAGGCAAGCCTATTTTGTTAGTTATTTTGCATGAATCTCATTTGTGAAAGTTAGAATACTTCCTCAGTCCCTGAATTATAAAAGATTTTGAGTGAGTAAAAGGGACATCTTTTCGGTGAGGGCATTTGCACTACTTGATTAGCATATGGCTATACCAGTGATTGTGGATGGTTGATGTTCCTTAGCTTATCATAGTTGAGTTGCTAGATTTGTCATCATGTTTTTGTTGTGCTTAATAGCTTTGCAATCTGGTTTTAAAAATGATAATTGGGTACTTGGATTAGAATGAATGATGTATATGCCATTGGTATAGATGCTATGTATTTCTCTTTGTCTGCATAGATTGAGTCTTCACTTGAGGACAAGCAACAATTCTAAGTTGAGGGTGTTGATGTGCTGTCAAAATATAACATATTTGATTCCTAAAACAAGGGACATTGTGAGTTCTTAATGCGACTTTTTATGGTTGTAAGTGTTTTTGTGTTGTTCTTGCAGAAAAGTTAGGTTGGTATGATTTTGGAGGAAAATCATAGATTTTACTGAAGCATAGGACATATGAGATCACCTATGAGTCGTAGCCCAAGCTACGAGTCGTAGGGTCTTATCGTAGCAAGAAATAAGGACCAAAAATCAGAAAGCTGCTAAGTGGAGGTCAAACTCTACAAGCCACTCTACGAGTCATAGGTCTCACTATGACTTGTATAGGTGCACTCATAGTAGGAAATAGAGAGCCCAAACTTTGGATCAACAACTAAAGGCTTATAGTACGAGAGGAGCGTACGAGTCGTAGCTATACCAATGGGTTGTACCAGTTGAGTGCAAGATGTAAAGAACATGATATGAGACCCCAGTTATGACTCATAGATCACCCTACGAGTCGTACCTGTGAGGCGTACCAGCTGGGCAACTGTGTTTTCTATCATATTTTTAGGGTTAAATTTGTAACTACTATAAATACTTTAAGTTAGGTTTTATTTTGGGGGAGATAACAAAATTCCAGCTTTCAGACATTGAATCTACCGTTTAAATATTCTCTCAAGAATATTTTAGAGTTCTAGAAAAGTTCTTTATTTTCTCTTGGAAAACCCACTTTTGGGGATTGCAAATCTTGCTTTTTACTCATTGTCAATGTATCAAGCTTGTGGTTTGCAATTTGTGGTGTCTTCAATCTTCATTGCTTTGGATAAAATTCTCAACTATGTCTTCTATTTGCATTTTTGTTGGTTTTGCCTTAGCCATGAGTAGCTAAGCACACACAACTTGGGGTTGTGGGAACCATGGGTAGTTGACTTGAGATGGCTTGGGTTTGTGCATTTCTATGATTGGGGTTTTGCATGTATTGTCTATTTCTCTTCATTATGATTGTTGTTCTGTGGTGGCCAACACCAAACCCCGCCTACTATCATGATCCCGACCAAGGTAGTGATGAATAGGAAAAGAGAAATAGGTGAAACGATTTGATTGATGTGTTCTTTTCTAATTAACCAAACCTGACCAAGGAGAAGTTGACTGGGACAATAGGTAATAGTTAGTTGGCACACCATGGTTGCCGACCAAGAGCCATTGTGAAATTTGACATTCACCTTCACAAGAGGGATGGAAAAACCTAAGATATCGTCCTGCATGTGAATCTCTAATTGTAGTTATATATCTAGGTTAATCGAGTCAATGAACCATGGGGAACACAATTCCCAAGTCGACCCTAAAATTGAGTGTTTTCTCACATCATAGTATAGTTTCTATTTATTTTTGTTCTTGAATCACAATAACTCCCCTTTTAGAGGTTCTAGTTGTAGATACTCGAAATGATTGAAGTGAAATTCTTGTAGTCAAGCCCTGTATTCCTTGTGGATTTGACCCTAACCTTCGATTAGGTTAATTGTTGACAGCGATTGCTTTCTTATTGGAGCATGAACATCAGTCATCAGGTCTTGAGTGATATAGAGTTGAAAATGGCTGAGTACAGGTGTTTTCACGCATAAGCGGGCATGGGGCTATGACCCCAATACCCTTGGCCAAGACAAAAAAAACCAAGAATAATAATACACTTGTCAGCGCCCTTGCCGTTACGCAGACCAGACACGAATTTACTTCCAACAATAATTTGCGCCCCCAGCGCATCCCGGCCAGGGCACACATGGCCATATTCGAAATCAATAATTAGCAAAAATTATTTTTTGCTACAGGTCCTCTAAAATCTTGTTTATACCCATTTCCCACTCAATTTGTTCACTGGTCGAGAATATTAAGTCGGATATTCGATATCATGCACGAATTTTGAGATATATAGAAATTACAATTATAGACATTTTTGAAGCACATTTTGGGGCATTTCCCTTATGGCTATGGAGGTGACTTGAGCTATTGTGTTGCCACCACCACCGGCTAACAAAAATTTCATAGTTTTGAGTGGGTTGCTTTAACTACTAAAGAACTGTGGACTATTTGTGTGCTTACCATCGAAGGACCCTCATAGCCATCTATACAATGTTGAATTCGTCTAAAAGAGTGTGATGGGAACACAAAATCTATCGTTATATGCTATGAGACTTCATGTCTTCGCATTATCTCTTACGGACAATGCAACACTATGGCTATTTGAGCTTCCACAGGGTTCGATCACCTGCTAGGCTGAATTGCAGATGTCCTTTTTGGAGAGCTACTTCCCTAGATCGAAAAAGCTCAAGTTGAAAGACCAGATCAACAACTTTGAGCAACTTCTTGGTGGTTCGATCAGTACTACATGGGAGTGTTTTACTAAGTACTTTAAGAGTGTCTCAGAACATGGAATCGCTGACAATGTCCTTGAGATTTCCTACTGAGCCCTGGATGGAAATAGTCAAGCATGTGCCACTAACATCTTGGAGGGTCTATTTGTAGAGCAATCATTCACAGAAATTATTGAATAGATGGATATGCTAGCCAGACTGAATCATGTGTAGAGGCCCATGAATAAACTTCCAACAATGCTCAGGTTCGGCTGACATAAGTCCATAGAAAGCAACAATAAATGAGGAGTTCATGTGGATGCTTGCTCAAAATAATGCTAATATGGAGATGCTAGCGAGAAAGATGTAAGAACTAATTAGGGATAGAAGCATCCAACAAAGTTAGAACACCATGCAGAGGGGACGAGGAGAAGACACAGAGGGGGACCACAATAATAGCTGTAAGAGTGGGCATTATATTCCCCCTACCATCATGATGTGGGGAGTAGGAATCCTAGAGTCAAGGAGATGCTTACCAAGTTGTTGAGAAAGGCCGACGCATAAGATAAGACCTTAAGGGAGATTAAGTCCGGCATTGTCAATATAAACCAAAAAATTGGGCACCATTATGTCAGAACCAAATGGCTCGACCTTTAGTTTAGACATGTACTAGCTCGACTGAATCAAATCCATAAAGGAATAATGATCGACACTATAACTCAAAATCTAAAGGACAGTAATCGGTACAAGATGAAGAAGATTAGTGGTGAGGGGAGCACCCCCGAACCTTCTACAAATACTGCTAAGGGAGTACAAAAGCTTGAGGAAGTCTTAGTACTCAAGCATCTATTTCATCGTATGAAAACAAATTAGGCACTGCTTGGGGGGTAATCCAAGGTGGATACTGGCGCTTAGGAACCAAGGTACGCTTTTTGACCCTTTATACATAGTTTTGATTTGATTACTTGCATTGGGGACAATGAACTTCTTCTTCGATGTGGTGTGGGTAGTTATGGGCCTCAATGAATTCTAAGTAGCTTGGGTCCATAACTACCACAATTTTTGATCTTAAGTTTTCTTGCCTGTGTTTGTTTTCCCCATGGATATTTACTTTCTATTGAGGATAGTTAGGTAGTATTTGTAGCATATAGTACCAATACTTGTGGCATATAACATATTTTTATGTTTTGTTTGAAAAATGATACCCAACAAAATTTTGATTAGTAGTCTAAATAGCAACCATGCATGTCTAGGTATGTTGACAATATTTGTTCTGATAAGTGAGGATAAATTTAGATAAAAAACATGATCTGAGAGTCGTTTGTTGGTAATGTAGTCAGTGCCATGTGAGTGTGATCCTAAATTGCTAAATTCATGTGTTATGTGTTAATTCAGAACTTTATGTGTTACTCTAAGTTGGACTATATATTAATTAGATCCTTTCTGCCATTGTTCATAAAAGCCCACTTAGCCTAAATGACCAACCAATATTGCAGTATATCCCTTATTCCTAATGTTTGAGCCTAACAAGTACCTATACTTTTGCAAACACCTAATTAAACAAGCCTTTTAATTGTAAAATCATGAAATTGGCCCCGGTCCTTCCTTCAACGTTGTGCACATTGACTGAGGCAAAAAGCCTATGCTGAGGGTGGCTACTGAAAGTGGCCCTGGTTCGTAGGATGGATATTGTACACCTCTAGTCATACAAAAATCCTATATTGAGGATGGTTGGTGTAAGGGTCAAACACGAAAATAAGGGGGAAGTTAGTAATATAGATAGAAAAGGCAAATCATGTAATGGGTGCAAAAAAAAAAAGTGATCCCTAAGTTGTGAGTTGAAAAGAAAAATGAATTGCAAAATCGAGGCAAAGAGATGAAAAATGAAAAGAAAGCACCCAGAAAAACTTAATATAAGGAGAAAGGGAGAATGAGGTGGAAAATAACAGAGTTGGTAAGGAGAAAAGAGTGGAAAAACACAGTGTCAAGGAGGGCCTGTAGTCACTATGTTCCCAAACTACCATATCAATGTCTCCCGAGCCTGTCTTACAAGCCTAGAAAGTCCTAAAGTGATCCTAGTCCAAGTAGTTGAAAGTCTTAGTCTTAAGTACAGGGACAAGCCTATGGTACTAGGAATGATGCATGAATATCTTTTGTGAGAGTGAGCGATTTTCACATAGTCCCAAGGTTATACATGAAAACGTCACTAAGTGTCAGATATGGGACGTCTTTTTGTTAGGGCAGTTTTATTGCATTGTTAGCTTTTAACTTATTCAGTGATTGTGGATTGTTGATAGTACCTCACTTGTCATAGTTGTGTTATCACATGAACTAGTCTGTGTCACTTTGCTAGATAACTATCTAATTCTGTTTTGAAAAGGTGGTGCAGATATCTGAGTTTGAACTTGATATGATGTATGCCATTGGGTTGAGGTCTATGTGTTACAATGTTACTTATATAGATTGAGTCTATCGTTTGAGGACAAGCACCAATCTTAAGTTGAGGGTGTTGATGTGCTGTCAAAATATAGCATTTTTGATGCTTAAAACTTGGAATTTTGTATGTTCTTAATGCGATGTTAGTTGGTTTTATGTGTTTTTGTGTTATGTTTCAAGGATTTCAAGGTAGGCCTTGATTTTGGGAAGAAATATAGAAGTTGCTAATTTTTAATACAGTACGAGACTCTTTACGGGCTGAAGTTCACTCTACGTGTCATAAAGTGTTTTTTGTGGACAATTCCAGTAAGGGGCTGATTTTCTCAAGTTGGTTCTACGAACATATAGACAAAACCCCCTACGAGTCGTAGAGCAAGTGTCATAGACTTGAAGTCTAAATTTCTTACAGCACTGTACGAGACCCCGATTACTTGTCATAGAATGCAATATAGCCTGTACACGTGATCATGAGGCATGACGACCCAGTTATCCAACTATGTTTAAGAATGTATTTTAAATATTATAAATAGGCTCTTTTTTAGCTTATTTTTCATAATTTTTAGCACAATACAGTGAAAACTCAGTAATTAGATAGGAAAAATAGTGAGTAAATATTGGAGAATTTTGAGAACACTTGAACTTTGATTTCATCTTTAATCTTGTGATTCTCTTTGAAGTCGGATTTGCTTATTCTTAATTCAATTGTGTTAGTGTTGTATTATGTTATTCCAATTCATAAGTCTTCCATCTACAAATGTCACGAGTAGCTAAATCTACAACTAGGGTTGTGGGAACCATGAATAATTAACAAGGTAGTACTGGATAATTCATAATTCTTTGAAAGTGTGCATGCATGTATTAATTATTTCTCTTCATTTTGCATCTTTTCTAATGGTGGCCAACATTAGAACCCACCTAGTGTTACTGACTGGACCAAGGCAGTAATGAATAGAAAAAAGAGATTAATTAATAGGATTTGATTGATGTGTTCTCGTCTAATCAACTGAACTGGGCGAAGGGGAGGTTGTACTGGGACTAATAGGTAAGGATTAGTAATACACACTACAGAGATGAGCCAAGTCATGTAGTGAAATTCGCCTCTCTCCTGGACCAAAGGGATTAATTAAATTAACTTACCATCCTGCATGTTACACACTAGAAAAGAATTAGGTTATTCGGTGATACTATATTAGGGAATCATGGGGACACAGTACCCTAGGTTCTCTTCATATTGATTTCACTCTTGTGTTAGTTAAGTTTATTTCCCATAGATTATTGCAAAACTCCCCTTCGGGGAAGTAAGTCGACTAATTACTCATATTGCGGTACTTGAATTCTCTTGAACCTATGTATTCCCTTGGGTTTGACCCTAACCTTGATTAGGTTCTATTTCTTAAGAATGACCACTTTATCCTAAAAAAGGAGGTGCAACTTGGACGACATCAGTTTCCTAAAAACTTCATTTTGATTTCGAATTCAGTTCTTTAACTTCTCATAGATCAGTTACGATGTTCTGGAGGCAATGGAATCAATGAATATCCAATCCAACACTTGAAACTAAAAATGGTACAAAAACCAACTTTTTAAACAATGTAAGCTTTCAAAATTGCCAAACTCATATTTTTCAACTTTTAAAATTCATGATTTCATTTCCAAAAATACAAATGGTTAAAAATTGACCAAAAGCAATTTACGAAAGATGAAAGTAGTAATTTTCACTTTTAAGACCAAAAATGACCAACCAGGTCATTACGTCATCACCAGTTAAAATAATGATCATTCTCGAACATAAGAGAAAGGAGATTACCTGAAACATCAAAAAGACATGGATATCTGGCCTGCATATCAGACTCCAATCCCATGTAGCCTCATCAGCAGAACAGTGTCGCCAGTGAACCTTTCATAAAAGGTATATCTTTTGATCCCAATCTCTAGACCTACCTATCAAATATAGCGATTGGCTCCTTCTCAAATTACAAATCTAGACCCAACTTAACCGACTCATGAGAGATTCCATGGGACTCATATGGAATGCACTGGTGAAGCATAGAAACTTGAAAGACATGATGCATGGATGATAATCTTAGTGGTAATGCCAAATCATAGGCCACCTCACTAGCTCTCTTCAAAATCTCTAATGGCCAACGAATTAGGGACTGAGTTTGTCCCTCTTCCTAAATCGCATCACACCCTATATGGGTGAAACTTTTAGCCAAACATAGTCACCAACAGAGAAATTAAGAGGCTTAGTTCTCTGACCTGTATAACTCTTCTAGTGACTTTGAGCTGTTAATAGTGTATCCTGAATCAAATATGTTACGACCGAAACCTAGGGCCTAGACGTGACTGGCAAATGGGGAACCCGAAGGAATCCCAAACAAGCCTCGTAGAATAACATTACACATCCTTGGTCACGGAATCAATGCAAAACAATGTAAGAAACATAAATAAGGGGTATTGGGACCATGGGAGAGACTCATATTTAAATAGCTTGAATATCATAAGTAAGTCAAAGCTCAAGCATAATACATAAGTTACCTAAGAACACCTCTAACATAGGATTTAACGAGGGCCAAGACAAGTAAATGAGCTCACCCTCATAGTAAAAGTATACCAAAAATAAGGATAGTCTTTAATACATAACTTAAGAACATAGATATTGCCCTCCTACATGAGGACTCACCAACTACCGTGAATGGATACCACTAGCCACGTGGAGGAGGAGGATGACCAAATGGAGCTTTGGTTCCTACATGGTAACATCATATAGGTATAGAGTATGCGTCAGTACGTTTGAATCTACTAAGTATGTGGATGCAATGCAACAAGGAATAGGCATCATAATCAAAACGAGTAACAATAGGCAATAGGCATAGTATAGTAATATGGCATGTATGATTCATACTAAAGTAAAACATGCGTGAGTAAATCATGCTCATGTAAAATATCATATGTGAAGAAGAGACCAATCTAGATTTCCAACCTTGGTTTGTTGATGACGGTCACACCCCAATCATCCAAGGTGGTGAGGTATAAACCCCTCACATGGTTGATGTTGGTCACACCCCAATCATCCTGGGTGGTGAAGTAGAAACCCCTCACATGGTTGATGAGTACAAACCCCCAACTCAGTTGATGATGGTCACACCCCAATCATACTAGGTGGCGAGGTATAAACTCCTCACATGGTTACCCGGGCTCTTATCCCCTCGGATTGGGCATAGTCTAGTGCAACACTTTATATAGGAGTCATCATAAGCTCTAATGCAGTACCTCATATAGGAATAATCATGTACATAAGCTCCTTTCATCATCATAACATCATTCATGTCATATCTCATGCTTTGGACCTTCAATTTCTCAAGAAAACATAATCGGACAACATTTTATCAAACACCCTGGGGGAGTGTAATGGGGGTAAAAGAGCATGTAGTTTAGAGATAAAATCATGCAGAAAAATCAATAGTAAAACCTTTAGTCAACACCTTGCAACACACCCGAGACATTCACATCAAAACTCCTCATAAATTCCAACATTGGACTAAAATATTTGAAGCTCAAAACATCCTAAAACAACCATACTTTTATGAACTAAAATCACTGTGCAGTAAATTTCTCCATATACAAGACCCACATGTAAAATCAACTTTAAATCATGCAATATTAATTAAAAGAGAGTTTAGGCACCATGGGTGGAGGACCCAATGGTTCAACACCACAGACCTTAAGTCTAGAGTTGCTTGGAATTGAGATTGGGAAGAATGGAGGGTTGGAAATGATCTTGGAATCCAATCTTGTTCTTGGGTTTCCTTGAAATTGAATTGGGACTTGATGAGGCTGTTGAGAGGATTTGGGAGTGTGATTGAGATAAGAGTAGAATATTAGAGTGTAGGCCTTCTAGGAAGGTTAAGATAGCCTAAAAAGTCAAAAAAGGGCATTAGGATAATTAGCATTTACGAAAATGCTGTTAGTGAACGGATGGAAAAATTGGCAAAGTGTCATCTTACTAAAGACTTCACTAGCCGTGTGCCACTCCATGGGTTGTGTGGAGTGCCCACGAGCCAACACTTAGACAGGAAAAATGGAATTGGAAGACTTGAGAAAAAGTTAGCGTCGATGTCACTTTGACGGCCACTTTCACGGACTATGTAGTGTTACACAGACCGTGTACTGGTCTGTCCCACCTCATGTAGACAAGAAAATGTTACTAGCTACCTCATGTCCAGTTGACATGGCCCGTAACCCTTAACACGAGCCATACAAGGCAGTCGTGGTCCATGCCTTAGCTTCAAATGCCACCCACGCCTAGCAAAACCTCCTAAAACACTTCCACGCCCCTCCTCACGAACAGTGGTGAGTCACACGACCCGTGCCACTGGTCATGGATAAAGACTTAGCCTCACCATGCCATTTTCCAGCCCCAAACATTTCCCACAACCCGTACAAGGCCACACTTCCTGTATGGGTCCCCGTGGGGCTTCACTGCATGGGAGGGTCTCACAAAAACGGTCATAACTCCTCTATCCAACATCAGAATAAGGTGAAACAAAGTGCATTGCGAAGGTAACTCAAAGGGCTTTCATTTGACATGTCATGGGCCACCCAGTTAAAAATGTGCCAAGAGTTATTCTTGTTCAAAATTGACCCTTGCATGAACCATCACCCAATACTCAACTCTTAGAGAAGTCTTGGACTCGTTAAGTACTAGGAGTCTCCCATAAACCGAATACACCCCTAACCTAACCAAATGAGACTTTAAACATAGACACATAAGAGCATACAATTATGGGGAGTCACAAAATGAACCTGATCTGTGGCATCTTAGAGTACATCCATGCTCAACACATCTGTTGAACCTGAGTCAAACCATCCGATGGGCAATCACACCTACGACCGTACAGAGCCTCAAATGGTGTCATTTGGATGATGGAATGATAATTGTTGTTACATACAAACTTTTCAAATAGAAAGTGTTGGTCCCACCAAGCCCCAAAATCTATACCACAAGCCCGTAGCATGTCCTCCAACACTTGAATAGTATGGCCAGACTGTCCATCTGTCTGGGGGTGGAAAGTTGAACACAAATCCACTCTATTACCCAAATCATGTTGTAGAGCCCACAAAAAGTAGGAGGTGAACACAGACCCTCTGTCTAATACTCTAGACACTTGTACACCATGCAATCTAACCATATAACAAATATACAACCTACCCAACTGCTTCATACTTTAGCTAGACTTCATCGCCAAAAAGTGTGACAACTTGGTCAAATGATCAACAACCACCCAAACGTGTCAAACTTACCCAAGCCATGGGCAATCTTGTAATAAAAATCCATAGTCACTCTCTCCCACTTCAACTTACGAATGGACATCCATTGCATCGATCCACTAGGCTTTTGGTGCTCATACTTGTCCTATTGGCAATTCAAACACTTTACCACAAGTTCAGCTATGTCCCTTCTTATCCTTATCAACGTACATATTTGCCACACCTAAATGGATGGAATATCTAGCACAATGGGCATCCTCTAATATCAGTCTCACCCAATTCCCAGCCTTAGGTACACAAGCACTACCATTTATCCTCAAAACACCCTTAGAATTAACAATAGTTGCCTTAGCCTCACCCCTCAACACTTTTGCACAAATCAATAGTCTGGGGTCCTCAAACTGATGAGCATATATCTGATCAAGTGAGGAAGATCTAGCCTTAACAAAGGCCAATATACTCTGAGGAACAGAAATATCCAAATGAACCATCTTTCTAGAAATCAATTGAACCTCTAAATCTAAGGGCCTCTCCTTAGCCCTCAAAAATGCCAAAGTCCCCGTACTAAGAGGTTTCCGACTCAAAGCATCTGCCACCACATTGGCCTTCTTGTGGGTAATGTAGAATAGAGATATCATAATCCTTAAGCAACTCTAACTACCTACACTGCTTCATATTCAAATTAGGATGAGAAAAAATATATTTGAGACTCTGGTGATCGGTAAAGGTATCACAGTGCACCACATAAAGATAATGTTGCCATAACTTCTACACATACACAATCGTAGCCAACTCCAAATCATGGGTAGGGTAGTTTTCCTCATGCACGTTCAACTGTCTAGAAGCATAGGCTGTAATTTTCCGCTTTTGCATCAACACACCACCCAAACCCACACTAGAAACATCACAATATACCACAAATGGAACTCTCTCCTTGAGTAAAGCAAGAATCAGTGTTGAAGTCAACAAATTCTTAAGCTTTTGAAAGCTCACCTCACAATCCTCAAACCATTGAAATGCCACATCCTTCTGAGTTAATCTAGTCAACAGGGCTACTATAGAGGAGAATCCCAAAACAAATTGTCTATAATACCCAGCTAAACCAATGAATCTCTTAATCTCATTCACTGAAGTAGGTCGAGCCCACTCACAAACAGCTACCACTTTGGCTGGATCAACCCTAATGCCGTCTTTTGACACTACATGCCCAAGAAATGCAACAAAATTAAACCTAAACTTGCACTTTCAAAACTTGACATATAACTTATCTTCACTTAATCTCTGAAGTATAGTCCTTAGGTGCTAAACATGATCAACATCACTCTTGGAATAAACCAAGATATCATCTATAAACACAATCACGAATATTTCTAAATAATGTTTCAACATTCAGTTCATCAACTCAATAAAAGTAGACAAGGTATAAGTTAACCCAAATGACATAACTACGAACTCGTAATGCACTTAATGGGTCCTAAATGATATTTGCGGGATAAGACTCCCAAAATCTCAATTGATGAAAGCTAGACCTGAAATAAATCTTGGGGAATACCAAGATACCCTATAACATGTCAAAAAGATCGACTATGCGAGGAAATACATAATTATTCTTGATGGTCACTTTGTTCAACTGGCGATAATCAATACACATATTCATAGTACTATATTTCTTCTTCACAAATAAGTCAAGAGCACCCCAATGACACACACTTAGATGAATAAAACCCTTCTTTAGTAAATTATCGAATTGTTCCTTGAACTCCTTCAATTCCACTAGAGCCATTTGATAGGGGCAATATACATGGACTTAGTGCTCTTCTACATATTAATAACACATTTAATATCACAATTCCAAGGAAAACTAGGAAAATTGGTCAAGAGTACATACATTACATCCATAAACTCTCTAGCAAACCTGGTGGTCTCCAATGATGGGGACTCCTGGAAAACAACCCGAACATGAGCTAAATAAAACAAACAACCCTTATCCATTAACTGACAAGTGTACATATAAGAAATAACTCCCTTAAGATAGGAGCTAGGTGCTCCAGACCACATTAACTGAGGCAACTCTGGGGAAGATAAGGTTACAGTCTTCGTATGATAGTCAAGAATATCGTGATGAAACGATAAGCACTCCATACCAAATATCACATCAAAGTCTACCATATCTAACAATATCAAGTTTGCAGCAATACCTCTCCCTATAAAAGTCATAACACAACTCCAATAGACCCAATTCACTAGTAGCGATTCACCTACCGGGGTGGAAACACAAATAGGCTCGGCAAGTAGCTCACACGTAATATCAATATTTGAAGCAAAATAAGATGACACATATGAATAAGTAGATCCTGGATCAAATAATATCGAAAGTGATTGGTGGCACACTGGAACCATACCTGTGATAACTACATCAGAGGCCTCTGCCTTGGCTCAATCTGGGATAACATAGAAAACTCCATGACCACCACTAGTCTCTAGGTCTCTACGGGCTCCACCTTTCACTATGACACGACCTCTTCTAGTACCTACCTTATGCCCTGAGTGGTGTCTATAGCTGATGATAGTGGGACTAGATGGGCTTTAAAGTTTGAGAAGTAAATGCATGATGTGGACAACGATTGACGAAGTCCTCAACCTTATCAAAAACATAGGAAACCTTGGGGTCTCGCCCTTGTGACGACTGTACCAAAGAATTACCATGTCTTGCTAAACCATGGGAGCTATCACAGCCTGTCTGAGTAGGCTTGGACTTGTTCAGACTATCTACTGCTTGAAGGACTACCTAAACTGCGTGATCCTGGTGGCCTTGCCTCTGAAACTCTCTATCATGTAGCACGTATCCACTAAATTGACCATGCTAACGAAATCTCTTCCCACCACCCTGTCTATCATGCCTAATGTGCTTTATCATGTGATCATGATACACTACACTCTAAAATGTCCCACTAGCCAGAAACCAAGGAACTTGTAGCCTCTTGAAGATTCCTTGCCAATTCCTTGGCGAGCCATCAAATCCTCTCAGACTAAGTAGTGATGTTGGACAAACCATATCTAGACAATGTATTAAATCTGGCCTTGTAGTTCAACACTGACATAGAACCTTGTTGTAGGCTATCAAACTAATCCCAACTAGTGACGCGAAGGCTATGTGGCATAAACCGCTACAGTTATATCCTTGCAAAATACTCCTATTTCATAGTTAGAGATCCAATAGGTCGACGAGCCAAAACTAACCTCCGCCACACCTTATCTAGGCCAATGGACTGGTAAGAGGTGTAAACAACTCCATGTAACTCTAGAATGGCTAAATAAGTTAGCCAATTCTAATACTTTGATAAGAAATAAAGAGCTCTATCATTAGTGGTGCTATCATATCTCAGGGGAGCCAAGCGTACAAGTCGCTCAACACTCCTCTGGTCAGCTATGGACATGGATAGGTTAACAAAAAATGGCGGAACCATAAATAAGGATGGTGCAATAGATGGCGGAATAGCCAAACTCTAAAACTGAGAACCCAAGCACGAGCAATATGTATGAGGCAAAATCATAGCAGTCATAAGATGATCCGTTCGAACTAAGGAAGGACCAATGGTGAATCATTGCTAGCTCAAATTGGACGATAGAAGGACCAACTAGTACCATAGAAATAGGCACCTCAATAGTAGTTGGGGAAGGAGGTGCTCCCTTCAATCTAGCCAATACCCTTAAGAGTAACTCCTAAATTGAGGTTGTAGAATCTGAGGTTGAGGGCGGTGGAATAGGAACTTTAGGCCCTACTGGCTCATAAAAAGGCTTTGGAGAAAATGATCTAGTCTATCCTCTTGATAGAGCTTCCCCTATAGCAAGTCCTTCGCTCCTGACCCTATCACGAGCTCTAACTCAACCACAAGTGGGAGCCATATTAGTGGACTCAAGCTCTCCTACTGATTATTCAGATTTGGTTATCAACATCTACATAGAATGAATAGATTAGATACTTTCAAACTATGTGATATGAAGAAATGCCTGAATAGAAATGGACATAAAAATTTTTACTATCAAGAGCCTCGTAGCCTCCCGAAGATTGGGGTGGATGTCTACACACCGATCTATGAGACCTTCCTAAAAATCCTGCTCTTAAGTCATGAGCCCAATAAACCTAGAGCTCTCATAACAAACTTATCACAAAGCAGAATTGGATCGCAACTAAAGAGAATGAAATAAAGCAAAAACAATCTTAAGATATCAAAAGAAATCCTAAAACCAAGAGTCATGAGTGAAAGAGCATCTAAAGTAGTATGAAGAGTAAATACCACTACCTCAAAAGAAAATACAAGGTTGCCTCGTAATATCTGATACACTATCTGAAATTGAAAGTAATAAAAAAAGTCTCAAAGATCCATGGTGACTGAAAGTTTGAGCCTCACCGCTAAGATCTAGATAGAAGGATAATAACTTATCTAGAATGAATTAACTAGCCTTTGTGGGTCCTTGTGCTCAATGTGTAAGAAGGAAACAAAGTAGGGGTAAGTACACCATAAATGTATCAAGTAGGTTCAATCGATTAGGTAAAAGAAATTGAACAAGTATGTAGTAACAAAGAATACTAACACCTGTATAAAAAAGATTTATGCACAATTAAAATATACATAAAGGTAATATAAGATGTCCATAACCCATGATACAACACGATGATAGATGCGAATACAAAGCATGGAACTTATCGAGCTATATACCAAGTGTCTCGCAACCTTTCCACCTGCATGTGGTCAAGGAACATCTCAACCTTGCCACCTGCCCGTGGTCAGTGGACATAACAATGTCTCAACCTTGCCACTTACCCATTGTTAAGGGGTTTTATGGTATCTCATCTTTGCCACTTACCCGTGGTCAAGGGATATCATAATATATCGACCTTGCCACATCCCAGAGTCAAGGTATGATACAAAACAATATGAAATAAATGTATGTCAATGATACAATTGATGTCGCCCAAGATACACCTTTTTTTTAGGATAAAACGATCATTGTCAAGAAATAGATCCTAACTAAGGTTAGGGTCGAACCCAATGAAATACATAAACTCAAGAGACTTTCATTACCATAATTTGAGTAATTAACTGACTTACTTCCCTGAAGGCAAGGGGGCGGGTTGCAATAATCAATGAAAAAATAAACCTAATTAATACAAGAAGATGTGCTATCAAAATACAACACTTTTGATGCTTGACACTTAGGATCTCATGTGTTATCAATGAGACATTTATGTTTTTTATGTGTTTTTATGTTTGGTTTTGTAGGAAAGCAGGTTGGCTATAACTTAGGGCAAGATGGTAGAAGTTTTCTAGTTTTTGGTAATTTATGAGACCCTGTACGAGTCGTAGAGCTAGTTTCGTGACAAATTCTAATGAAGAATGAAATTCAAAGGTCAACTCAGTGAGAAAGGCATATGAGTCATAAAGCATTCTATAAGTCATATTGATGGGTTTCGTGAAGATTCCCAGTGAGTGACAAGTTGATGAAGCTAAAGCCTACAAACATTCATTATGAGTCATAGATCAATGTACAAGTCATGAAGTTGTATCATAAAAGAGAAGTCCAGAATCCAAGGAGTTGACTGTGAGACCTCAATGTGACTCGTAGATCACATTAAGAGGTATAGAGACCTTTCATGGAATCCACCAATTAGTTTTTCTATTTGTTTAAGGACTTAAGTATAATTACTATAAATATTACTTTTAGGTTATTGTACAAGGGACGACATCATTACTCAGTACTTTTAGGGTTGGTACTTGGAAAAACTAAGATTTGAGAGAGAAGATAGTGAGAAAATACTTGTAGGTAAATTTGATCTTGAAGTTTGTGATTCTTCTTCTTCTTGGATTTACTTGATTTAAATTCAATCGGGTAACTGTTTAACAATATTTTCTCAATTCATAATTTTATCATCTACCCATAGCATGAGTAGCTAAATTCAGAACTAGGGTTGTAGGAACCATGAAGAACTAACTTAGTAAATTCGGGTAAATTGCAATTCTTGGATTGGGTATATGCATGTATTAATCAATTCTCTTCGTTTTTCATGTCTTATAATGGTGGCCAACATTAGAACCCACCTAGTGTTACTGACTAGACCAAGGTAGTAATGAATAAGAAAAGAGATTGATTAATAGGATTTGATGATGTGTTCTTCTCTAATCAACCAAACTGGCCAAGGGGAGGTTGGCTGTGACTTATAGGTAATGGTTAGTATTGCACACTATGGAGATGGGCCAACTCACATAGCGAAATTCGCCTCTCACCTTTGACCAAAGGGCTTGGTAAACTTAAATTACCATTCTGCATGCTATACATTAAACAAGAATTGGGTTATCCGATGATACTAAGTTAGAGAATCATGGGGAACACAATACCATTGTTTCTCTATATTATTGATTATCATCGTAGTAGTTAGTTTAGTTTATTTTCTTATCGATCGTTGCAAACCCCTCCTTCCTTCGAGGAATTGAGTTTGTTAACTATTGGAATTGCTTATTGGTGGATTTCTCTTGCGTCTATGTATTCCCTTAGGTTCAACCCTAACCCTGGTTAGGTTTTACATCTTGACATGAACCGTTTTATTCTCTAAAAAGGAGGTGTAACTTGGGTGACATCAAAGATTTTAGCACTGGTGCTAGGGAATACAGGTAGACTTAGTGGAATTCACTAGTAGTTGTAATTCGAGTGTTAATCCTTAGTTCCCTTGGTTTTACTTTTATTTTTATTTTTCTTCTTTACTGGGTATACGAGTAGTGTATGCCCAAAACTAGGTGTCAAGGTAATCCTTTAACTCCTTTTGATGCAGAGATCCATAGAATTACAAGAAGAATAGCCCAAGAAAATGCCAATAATGCGGCCAATGCAGCTTTGAATCGCGGTAATAATGATGATGATAGTAATGAGAACCCACATCCTTTGGAGGACATTCCACAACCTTGGGAGTTCAATGACAATGCTTACCCATGGAATCAGTATATCTTGAACGCCATGGCTATGGATATGATGGGAGCTATTATGTTGCCACCACTACCCGCAGGCACAAAGTTCATAGTCTCTAGTGGGCTACTTCAGATACTGCAGAAATGTGGGTTATTTGCAGGCTTACCATCGGAGGACCCACACAACCATTTGCACAATGTGACATTTATTTGTAAGAGTGTGATGGGGATACAGAATCTATCTATGGATGTTGTGGGACTTTAGTCCTCCTATTGTCTCTTACAGGCAACGCCGCATTATGGCTATCTGATCTTCCACAAGGCTGGATCACCAAGTGGATAAAATACCAGAGGGCTTTCTTAGCAAGGTACTTCAACAAACCAAACATGCTCAAAGTAAAGGACCAGATCAATCACTTCAAGAAATTCTCAGGTGATTCAATCCTTGATACATGAGAGCGATTTAATAGATACTTGAGGAATGCACCAGACCATGAGATTCTTGGCAATGCCCTGGTGGAGAATTTCTACCGAGCTCTAATGCTAATAGTCAAGCATGTGATGATGCCCTTTTGGGTGGTCTGTTTGTAGAGCAATCATTCATAGAATTTTCTAAGTACATGAATATTGTAGTTAATTAAACTATGTGTGGACGCCTAGGAATAGACATCTAATGGTTCATGCAAGTACTCTTGACATAAGTTCAGACCAAGCAAAAATAAATGCAGATATCCTTAGTATGCTTGATCAGAATAAAGTTAACTTGGAGATGCTAATGAAGCAGGGGGACTGCAAGGATGACAAGATGAATAGTTGTTTTGTACCCTCACATAATCATGAAACGAGAGATAGGAACTCCATGATTGAGGGGATGCTTGACCAGTTGTTAAAGAGGGAAGATGCTCAAGATGAAACATTGAAGGAGATCAAGTTTGACATTTCCATGATAAACCTTAGACTGGACCAACACTCTATGGCAGTTCAAAAGCTCAGTAGTCAGTTTGGACATATGTAAAAGCAACTGGATCAGAATCAAAGAGGTGTGATGACAAGCACCAAGAAGGAGGTAGAGTTGGGTGATGAGGAAGCACCGGAGCTTGAGGAAGTCTAGTTACTCAAGCTAGCTAAGTCGTGCCTGATGTTCTATCAAAATACATCATATTTGATGCCTAAAAGAAGGGGTTTTGTGAGTTCTTAATGCGACTTTTTATGGTTTTTATGTGTTTTTGTGTTGTTCTTGCAAAAAGTTAGGTTGGCATGGTGTTTGAAGAATATTGCAGATTTTGCTGAACCATAGGACATACGAGTTCACCTACGAGTCGTAGCCCAACCTTGAGTCGTAGTGTATTTTGTAGCATGAAACAAAGACCAAAATTCAGAAATCTACTAGGTGGAGGTCAACCCTACGAGGCCACCCTACGATTTGCAGGTCTAACTACAACTCGTATAGCTGCACTTGTAGCAGGAAACAGAGAGCCCAAACTTTGGATCAACAACTGAAGGCCTAGACTACAAGAGGAGCATATGAGTCGTAGCCCAAGCTACGACTCATACCAATGGATCGTATCAGTTGAGTCAAAGATCCTAAGAACCTAATATGAGACCCCGATTATGACTCGTAGGTCACCCTACTAGTCGTACCTGTGAGGCGTACCAGCTGCCATCTATCTTTTCTATGTAATGTTTAGGGTTAAATTTATAACTACTATAAATACTTTAAGTTAGGTTTTAAAAAGGAAAGAGAACAAAATTCCAGCTGGAGAGACATTGAATGTGCCTTTGAATATTCTCTCAAAAAATATTTTAGGGTTCTAGTAGAGTTCTTCATTTATCTCTTGAAAAACCCAATTTTGGGGATTGCAAATCATGGTTTGTACTTATTGTCAATCTATCAAGATTGAGGTTTGCAACTTGTGGTGTCATCAATCTTTATTACTTTGGGTAAAATTCTCAATCATGTCTTGTATTTGCATTTATGTTGGTTTTGCCTTAGCCACGAGTAGTTAAGCACCCACAATTTGGGGGTTCTGGGAACCATGGTTAATTGACTTGAGATGACCTAGGTTTGTGCTTTTCTATTATTGAGCTTTTGCATGTACTGCCTAGTTCCCTTCATTATGATTGTTGTTTGGTGGTGGTCAACACCAAACCCCACGTATTATCATGATCCTAACCAAGGTAGTGATGAATAAGAAAAGGGAAGTAGATGATAGGATTTGATTGATGTGTTCTCATCTAATCAACCAAACCTTACCAAGGGGAGGTTGATTGGGAAAATAGGTAATAGTTAGTTGGCACGCCATGGTAGACAACCAAGCGCCATGGTGAAATTCAACTTTCACCTTCACAAGAGGTCTGGAAGAATCAAAGCTATAGTCCTGCATGCGAATCTCTAATTGTAGTTATGGTATCTAGGTTAATCGAGTCAATGAACCATGGGGAACACAATTCCCAAGTAGTCCCTAAAATTGAGTGTTTTCTCGAATCGTAGTATACCCCGCATTTAAAGATTCTAGTTGTAGATACTCGAAATGATTGATAGTGAATTCTTTCAATCAAGCCATGTATTCCATGTGAATTCGACCCTAACCTTCAGTTAGGTTAATTACTGACAGCAACCGCTTTCTTATTGCAGATCGTTGCGGGGGAATATAGGTGGGTTTTGACTTGATTTCACTATTAGTAACTTCAAGTATTAATTTCTAGACTCTCTTGTATTTTACTTTTTTTTGTTCTTTGATTTTAACTACAGGGTGTACTAGGTTGTATGCCCAACACAAGAAGCCAAGGAAATCCCTTAGCTTCGATCAATTGGGAGATCCATCGACTTTTTGTAGAATGGCTCAAGTGAATGAGGATATCGCAGTTGAGGAAGAAATGAATATGAATGATGATATAGGAAGAGAGAAGAATCCACCACCAAGGGATAATACGCCACAGCTTAGGAACTTTAACGATAACGTTTATGGATGGAACCAATACCGTTTGAACCCTATGGCTATAAATGTTATTAGTGATATAGTGTTGACTCCACTACCGACAGATGCTAAATTCTCGGCGTCAAATGGATTACTTCAAATGCTACAATACCGTGGGTTATTCACAGGGCTACCTTCAGAGGATCCCCATTGTCATCTCCATAATTTGGTTTTTGTTTGCAAGAGTGTCATGGGGATACAAAATCTTTCTCTTGATATCGTTGGTTTACAGGTGTTTCCATTGTCATTGACTGGGAATGCAGCTGTGTGGTTATTTGAGCTTCCTCTGGGTACAATAAAAAGTTAGGCAGAGCTTCAGAGAGTGTTTCATGAAAGATATTTCCCAAGACCTAAGAAGTTAAAGCTCAAGGATCAAATAAACAACATTGAGCAATTGCCGGGTGATTTTATTAGCACAACAAGGGAGAGATTTACCAAATGCTTGATGATGGTCCCCGATCACAAGATTTTCGATGAGGCCTTGGTTGAGATTTTCTATCGGGAACTTGATGAGAGTAGTCAAGCTTGCGCCGACACAATTATGGGTGGCATGTTTCTTGACCAACCTTTTACATTGATAGATGCAAGGATGGAGCAAGCGGTTAAAACCAATAGAGCATGGGGTCAACGAGAGCGAGGTGCAATGAAAACTTCTTGTGTGGTCAACACCAACAATGAGCAAGCAAAGGTCAATGAAGAGATCATGGAGAAACTTGCTCAACTTCGCACAAGTATAGACTTGGCCTTGGAGCAGAATCAAGCAAGTGTCAAAGCAGTCACTCACCAACTTCCTATGGCTACCATCTATGAAGATCCATTGTCTGATGAAGATGCTTGTTTTGTGAGTTATCAAGCAACTGGTTTTTGAAATAACCCCCAAGGGTCCAACTGAGACTATTGGAGGTAAGGTTCTGGGAATCAAGGTCCGAACTACAATCGTGATGGTGCTTATAGAGATAACCGAGGTGGTTACTATGAAAGAAAGAGGGTGCCAAATGCCGAAAGGATAGAAGAGATGTTTATAAGAATGGTCCTTATGTGCCGCCCTATAATCGTGATGTAGTGCCAAGCACTTCTATGCTTGAAGAGATGTTTGACAAGTCGTTGAAGGGAGCTGATCACCACGATGAGACCTTGAAGGGAAATAAAGCGGATATTTCAAGTATTAATCAAAAGATAGAGTCTCACTCGGTGGCGATTAAGCAAATAGAACAACAACTTAGGCAAGTTTCTTCATAATTGAACCAACGGTAAAAGGGCACCTTACCAAGAAATATGATTAAAAACCCTAAAAATGAAGGGCATTGCATGGAAGTCATGACTCGGAGTGGCAAAACCACCATAGATCCCCCTATGCCGATGACTATGGGTGAAGTTCATGAGAAAGGTCTTGGTGGAGAAGTTGTAGTTGAGGGATAGTCCAGAGATTGTTGGACGCAAAAGTGAAGAGATAAGGGAGCATGAAAAAATAAAGTCAATTCCAAAGCCTCCTCCTCCTTTACCTTAAAGGCTCAAGAAAAAGGAAGAGGAGGGTAAATTCAAAAACATCCTCTCGATGTTGAAGAAACTATCCATCAACATTCCCCTTCTAGAAACTTTGGATAAGATGCCTGGGTATGCCAAGTATATGAAGGATTTGGTGACAAAGAAACATACTTTGAGCCAAGAGTTCTGACAAGAGCTCCAACAATGTAGTGCGATCATGACCAAATGCCTTGTTCAAAAATAAGAGGACCTTAGTGATTCACCACCCCTTGTACTATTGGTGATGTTGATTTGGCAAGTGCATTGTGTGACACAGGAGTGAGCATCAATCTAATGCCTCTTGCTTTATTCAAAAAGCTTAGGCTTGGTACTTCTACCCCGACAAGAATTCGATTGCTCATGGCGGATTGAACCATCAAAAAGCCAGAGGAAATACTTCTTGATGTGCTTGTTGAAGTTGATAAAGTCATCATTTCGGCGGATTTTGTGATCCTTGACTGTGAGGATGACTTTTAGGTGCCCATTATTTTAGGAAAACTATTTCTGGCCACTAGGAGAGCTCTTATACACATGGATTCAAGACAACTTTGATTCAGGGTCAATGATGTAGAGGCCTTGTTTGAAATCGGCCAATCCATGAAACATATGGACGAGTTTAAGAGTGAAGGGTAGACCTTTGATGATTACTGATAATAAATAATGAGTAAGTCGAGTCACGACATTAAACAAGGCACTTCTTGGGAGGAAACCCAAACATTTTTGATAATTGTTGGTTTGATTTAAGTGTGTTTGGTTATTGAATTTTTAGGTAGTACGGTGTTTGTTTGTTTTAAGTTCAAAGATATGGTGCATTTGTAATATTTTGAAGATTGTTGTGGTTTAAGTTGTTAAGTCATACTATGAAGGTTTGAGAGATAGTGGTGGAGAGGAGGGTGCGTAAAGTATCACCCATCGCGGAAAACCAATTTGGATTCATGCCAGGACGGTCGACGACTGAAGCAATCCATCTGATTCGGAGGTTAATGGAAAAA
>JAPFFP010051959.1:0-30396 GCA_026153255.1 Solanum medicagineum
TAAAGGCACTTACCAACTCCGACACAACTATTAACTGTGTCTACACTCTTTCATGTGTTCATAGGCTTCCATACATTATCAATTTTAAATCAATATACACACGTAGATGACAAGTTACATGAGTTCTATTTGCCGAACAAAGTTCATGAGTTGTTTCGTTTCATTTCATTTCATATGCCTTTCATTAATTATGTAACGTACTCTTTTCATTGTCATATTCTCTTGTATAATTATCTACATGTCAGATGCTACATATACAATCCTATAGTTCCAATATTGTGACCACCAAAGGAACCATCTCAAAGGTAATTGAAAGGTAAAGTATATTGTTTATTGATGGGTGGTAGCCTGAGGGGTGGAAGAATCACCTAGCCAGGGACGATCCTATCACGGGTGCTAGCCCGAGGGGTTAAAGAAGAACCTAGCCAGGGATGATCCCGATACAGTTTACCACTGATCAGTTGGTCAGTTGTACTATAGCTGTACACAGATTATACAGTAAAGGTAAAGTAATATAAAGAACATAAAGTACATGATCCCACAATATAACTATAGGTGGTCTCTTATGATACACCAGAGTACAGTCTCACTTGAGTTGTTTCTTCATATACAGTGCTTCTTATCTTATATATTTAGTACATTATCTCGTACTGATGTCACTTACGGGGGACCTGCATTTCATGTTGCAGGTACAGGTGCTAGTAGATCTCCCCAGTAGGAGTACAATACATTCAGCTGCTGTTACCAAGGTCCAGGTTGCTTCGGGGATTTGTGTATGTCTAGAACTTATATGTTTGTATGGTACAGTTTGTTGAGGTGGGGCCTGTCCCGACCCTTATCAGATGTTTTTCTTTATCTAGAGGCTTTGTAGACTATGTAAATTAAAGTGTAGTCATGTCTCGTACTTTAGACACCGTGGCTCCAACGGCCTAGTCATATGTATTTCCATTAGGCTTGTTATCACCGTTTATTTTCTTAAGGACATGTCAAACGTATAAATCCTTCATAATATGTATAGAAAAGCGCATAGATATAGGTTGGTTCTCCCGGGCCTTATCGGTAACTGGTGTCAATCCGCCCTAACGTGACTTGGGGGCGTGACACGTATTCTCTGGGGGATTCGACCCTAACCTTGGTTAGGTTTTATATTTGACAAACACCACTTTATCCTCCAAACAAGAGGTGTAACTTGGGTAAGATCAAAGATTATGGTGTCGTTGCTGGGGAATACGGCTAGACTTTGATTGGATTCACTAGTAATTGTAATTCGAGTGTTAATTTCTTAGTTCCCTTGTATTTTACTTTTATTTTTGCTTCTTTGTAGGGTATACTAGGTAGTGTATGCCCAACAATAGAAGTCAAGGCAAGCCCTTAACTCCACTTGATCCAGAGATCTAACAAATTACAAGAAGAATGGCTCAAGAGAATGCTAACATTGTGAGTAATGCAACCTTGAAACAGAATGTTAATGATGATGATCGGAATGACAACCCACATCCTTTGGGGAATATTACACAGCCTAGGGATTACAATAATAATGCTTACCAATGGAATCAATATGGATTGAACCCTATGGCTATGGATGTGGCCCGGGCTATTGTGTTGCCACCACTACCAGCTGACACAAAGTTCACTATCTCTAGTAGGTTACTTCAATTGCTGCAAAACCGTAGATTATTTGTGGGCCTACCATCAGAGTGTGATGGGGGCACAAAATCTATCTATGGATGTTGTGGAACTTCATGTTTTCCCATTATTTCTTATGGGAAATGCTACGATATGGCTATCTAAGCTCCCACAAAGTTCAATCACCAGTTGGGCAGATTTGCAAAAGGCCTTTATGGAAAGTTACATCCCTAGTTCAAAGAAGCTTAAGTTAAAAGGATCAAATCAACAATTTTGATTAACTTTCTGGTGATTTTCATGCTCCAATAGTAAAGCGGTCACTATCAGGTATAAACATAACTAGAGGTAAGGATCGAATCCACAGGGAATATAAGGTTGACCATATTGACTCACCGATAATTGTTTCAAGTATCAATCGGCTTTATTCTCTAGAATGGGAGGGGGGTTTGCGATTCGAAGTGAATGAAAATAAAAATACTACACTACTAAAGCAAAGAGACAATCAATTTGAGGGACAACTTGGGAATTTGTGTTCCCCATGATTTATTAACTCAAATACCTCGGGTAAAATAACTCTAATCGAGACATTGCATGCAAGACAGTAACTTAGGTTCTTCACGCCCTCTTGTGAAGGTGAAGGTTGGATCTCACCATGGCACTTGGTCGGCAACCATGGTGTACCAATTAACTGTTACCCATTATCCCAGTCAACCTCCCCTTGGTCAGGTTTGGTTGAGTAGACGAGAATACATCAATCGAATATTGTAATCTACTTCCTTTTTCCTATTCATCACTTCCTTGGTCAGGATCTAATCGTAGGTGGGATTTGGTGTTAGCCATCACCAAACAACATTCAAAATGAAAGGAAATAGACAATACATGCAATTATCCAATCAAAAAAATGCACAAAATCTGAGTTATTTAAAGTCAACTCCTCATGGTTCCCACAACCCCAAGTTATGGGTGTTTAGGCACTCATGGCTAGGGCAAAATCACAAATAGTGAATAAAGTAAACATGGTTTAGAAATTACTCAAGAACAATGAAGAATAATACCACTTTGATATTGAAACCATAAGCTTACAACAGTGGAGTTTGAGTACAAGTGATTTCAAAACCCCCAAATCTCTTCAAATTAAAAACCTAAAATCTACTCTAAACCCTTAGAGAAATGCTTTTTAAGAATATTCAAAGTAGTAGAATCCCCAAAATATTGAGTCTCTCCTATCTTAACCCTATATAAAGTATTTATACTTTTTACAAAAAGACCCTAAAAATAAAATAGATAATCTAGCTGGCAGCAAATATGATTCGTAAGATGACATACAAGTCATAATCGGTTAGATAATCTAGCTGGCAGCAGATATGATTCGTAGGATGACATACGAGTCATAATCGGTCTTTCGTAATCAGCACTTAATATTTTGGACTTCACTTTTATGATCTATTGCTATAAGTCATTGCTTGGGCTACGACTCGTATTATCCTCTTGTTGTCCAGGCTTGCAGTTCTTGCTCCAATTCTTGAACTCTCTGGAAATTGCTACGAGAGCCACCTCTACAAGTCGTAGTGAGACATACGACTAGTAGGTTGGTCTTGTATGGCTGACATTCACTTTGCAAATTTTTTATTTTTGCTCTCTAGAAGTTGCTACAAGGGCACCCTACGACTTGTAACATGGGCTACGACTCGTAGGGTGGCTCATATATGCTGACTTGATTAAAATCTGCACTTTTCTCCCCAAAATTATGTCAACTTGTATTTTCTGCACAAATAACACTAAAACGGATAAAACCATAAAAGCCCGCATTAAGAACATGGAAAATTCCTTGTTTTAGGCATCAAATGTGTTGTATTTTGACAGCATATCAACACCCTCAACTTACAATTGTCGTTTGTCCTCAACCGATGACTCGATCTAAGTAGACAATGAGAAATACATAGTAACTATCCTAATGGCATATGCATCAGTCAGTTCCAATTTCAGGTACCCAACTCTCATTTTCAAAACCTGATTGCCTAGCTACCAAGCAAAGCAAAACACAATAATGCATCTGACAACCCAACTATGACAAGCTAAAGAGTATCAACAATTCACAATCACTGAACAAGTCACATGCTAATCCATGCAATGCAAATGCCCTCACAGAAAAGAAGTCTCTCCCTTTCACTCAGAAAACAATCAAAGTTCAGGGACTGTGCAAGCATCCTCACTCTCAGAAATGATATTCATGCATGATAACCAACAACATAGGCTTGTCCATATACTCATACTCTGGACTGTTGACTAGTTAGATTAAGATCACTTTAGGACTTTATAGGCTTTAACACAGGCTCATGGGGCTTAGGTAAGGTAATTTAGGTAACTAGTGACTAAAAGTCATCCTTGAACCATATTTTTGTCAACATTTTCACCTCAAAAACTCAGCCATTTTCACTTTGTCCTCCCTTATTCTTCATTTTTAAGCTTTTCAGGGTGCTTTCTTTTCCTTTTTAAGTTGTGCCTCATTTTTTAACTCATTTTGCTTGCTTTTCCTTTCAAGTCATTTTTCTTCCTTTTTCTCTCACCCGGCACATGATTTTCTGTTCCTTTTTTCTTCCCCTACTGATACCTCATTTTTATTACTTCACCACAACATAGGTCACCCTCAACTTATGCTTTTAGCTAAGGTGAAGTACACAATATCCATTCCCTAAACCAGGGCCACATTTGGAGTCACCCTCAACTTAAGTTGTTTGCCTCAATCAAGGTTTACATGTTCAAGGATAGACTAGGGTCAATATCAATGTATTTCACTAAACAAGGCTAGGTTAGTTAGGTATCAAGAAAGAAAAGGGACATGTAAGGCTCAAACACTTGGAACATGGGGTAAACTACTTCCTTTGGTAGGTCATTTGGGCAAAAGTAAACTATCTTAAAGAATAATGGCCTAAGATCATTTCCCAATCAACCAAGATCCACAGTCCAATCTCAGAGTAACAAGGCAAGTTCTGAATCAGTTTTCAATGCAAGAATATGACAAAATTATCACACACAACACACATGGCATTGCATACAAAATAAACATAGACTAACAGGTCATCCTTCAAGCATCAACTTTCCCTTCTTTTATCAGAACAAACATTGTCAAAACAATCACATGCAAGATTGCAATGGTAACCAACAATCCCATAAAAATTTTGAGGGTACCCATTTTCCAAAAACATCCATAAACCATTCAAGATTATATACATGTCAAAAGTAATAATTACTACATATCTAAAAATTACCTACAACACCTAAACATGTCGGTTCAACAGAAGGTAAACTCATCCACAAGGAAAAAGAAACACGATAAGAAAACCTCGAGCTCAAAAATAGGATAGTTATGGACTAAAGGCTACTCAGACTTCACCTTAGTTCATAACATCCTATACCCCACCAAAAAGTTGATACTTTATCCTCAAAGTATATATATAAAAACAATAAAGGAAATAAGGGACATACCTTGGGTTGCCTCCCAAGAAGCGCCTGATTTAGTGTCATGGCATGATGGGATGAACTTCAGAACTCATGCTTCCTCAAGCTCCCAATCCTCAATTATCTTAATCCCCTCCATGTCACCCCATATAGAGTGACTCTTTGACCATTGGCTTTGAAGATTTTCCATCCCTGCTTTCTAACTCGATGGCACCATGATTGAAGAGACGTGCTACTTGGAAAGGACCCATCCACTTAGATTTGAGTTTCCTAGGAAACCACTTCAATCTAGAATTCTAAAGCAACACCATATCCCCTGGTACAAATTGACGGTTCTCAATTTTGCAATCATGTTGAACCTTCATTCTGTGTTTGTATAATGCAGAACTCTCATATGCTCTCAATCGGAACTCATCAAGCTCATTAATCTACAATAACCTAGATGTTGCCGCTTTACTCCAATCCAGATTTAGCTTATTTAATGCCCTCATTGCTTTAAGCTCAAGTTCAACTGGCAAGTGACAAGCTTTTCCAAATACCAGTTGATATGGAGATATACCAATTGGTGTTTTGAAGGCGGTGCGGTAGACCCAGAATACATCCTCCAACTTTCAAGACCAATCGATGTGATTCACATTCATAGTCTTAGATAGGATTTTCTTAATTTATCTATTTGATTCTTCTACCTGCCCACTTGTTTGAGGATGGTAATGTGTCGCCACATGATGTTTCACACCATATTTTTCAAGGAAGGCTTGAAAAGTCTGTTGCAAAAATGAGAGCCTCCATCACTGATAATTGCTCGAGGAGTTCCAAACCTGGAAAAAATGTTTCTTCGAAGAAAGCCCGTGACACTCTTGCCCTCATTGTTTGGCAGAGCTATGGCTTCCACCCATTTAGAGACATAATCTATAGCAATCAGGATATACTTATTCCTGTGAAAACTAACAAAAAGTGGCCCATGAAGTCAATTCCCCAGACATCAAACAACTCAATCACCAAAATGGGTTTAAGATAAAGTTTTTTGTCTCTGCAAGATTCCACCCTCTCTTTGACATCTGTCACAAGACTTAACATAATCATGAGCTTCATGATGTATAGAAGGCCAATAATATCCACATTGTAACACCTTATAAGCCATACAAGCTCCACTGTGATGGCCACCAACTAACAAGGAGTAACAAGCTTCGAGAATGCTCATCATTTCCACTTCTAGAACATACCTACGGATGATTCCATTAGCACATATACGAAACAGGTATTATTCATCCCAGAAAAATTTCTTCACATTATGCATGAACTTGTGACATTGATGGGTATTTAGGTCAGGTGGCATAATATTGCTTATCAAGTAATTAACATAATCTGCAAACCAAGGTATAAGATCACGTGAAGCCGCCAAAATTCTTTCATCAGGAAAGGAATCATCAATGTCAAGACCATCATCAAACTACAGCACAGCCTAGGCCATTTTCATATCTAATAACTTAGGTTCAATTCACTATCTTCATCTAACGATCACATTTACCGTATCGTAACATCACACTCTTTTCAAATGAACCTCTTAATTTCTCACTTACGTTATGTCTAGCCTACTAGAGTAAATCTCCAACTAATATTCTCGTCATACTATCCCTCTTTTCATAATGCTCACCTAAAGTTCAAGCTTAGGATCTAGTACTAAACATATACATCCATACTCTTTACATATTATACTAACTCTAAACTACTAGATAAACTCAAGAAATATTGAACCACTGAATCTCATGATAAGAAATCAACCTTTAGCTCATAGTACATCTAAGTATAGTTTATCATCGTACTCCATTTTATAAATTAAGTAGTATTTATCTTATCCATCATACCTCCTTGCCTAACTAAGTTTAAAACTCTATAAATCTCATGTGATCCTTCTTTTGAAATCGAGAGCTAAGTTTAGATCTATCACTTTATGCCATCTGTTTTTCTATTCAACACCTATACTTGATCTTTACCAACATCAGTGACATGTAGGTTATGGGCCTAAAAGTTCGACATGATTATTAGGGATTTTGAGGCAATTGAAACTACTCTATTATTGAGACTACACATATTGTTGTGATACTCTTTAGGTAAAATAATGTGTGTTTGGAGACTCAATCATTCTAAATATGACATAATAGATTTTTTTTTGGAATAATTGAAGTTTTTCACTAATTCTAAAAATGTCATCTTGATCATAAAAAAATAATTATAGAAAAGTTATCATGAATACTTATAGTTGTCCGACAATCTTAAGATTTATCTCATTGTTAAGGTCATGTTCTGACTATATATGATTGAATATGGGGCATGTAGAGTCTAGCTCTATCTCTCTTAACGGTTGTCTACAGTCACTGCTATTGACCCATTACTTTTTTATAGTGTTCTTAGAGGTTCTCTATGTTTGAACTTATCGTTTGCTAAGTGGTTGTTTGATCATTTCCTTCGTTCAGTTAGAAAAAATCAATTTTCTGATAAGTATCTAATGTCTAAAGATCATATTTTATAACTTAAGCTTGTGAAAAGAGTTGGTTGTAAGAATAAAATCTTGAAAAGATTGTTCTGGTTTTTCCATTATGAGTGAAGGGTGGTTGGTTCAGGTTCATTTCTGAATATAGCTAATATTATTGGTGCAAAATCTTATTGTGAATATGTGAGAAAAGATTTGTTCAAATGGGTGATATGATCTAGTGAGTTTTGGTCTAATTGGGTTCATGAGTTAGTCCATGACTTGAAAATATTTCTGAGTGTAAATCAACCAATATTTTATTTGAAAATTCAGTTCTTATTAGTTGATCTTGATGGATGATTTTAAGGCGGAGCTTAAATGGAGAAACGAACACTGATTTTAGAAGATCATATTCAGGCTTTTGGTGAAATAGGAATTTCCTCCTTCTCCTTCTTTTGATCGTTCGAGGACTAATGATGGGTAAATTGGTATCTAATCTAATGACCCGTTAAGTTATTTTGAGATATAGAGTTTCGTATATTATAAAATAACTATCTCGTGAATTTTAAAGTGGCTTTTGGACTATCCAATAATTTCCCTTATTTAGTTAAGGAATAATTTTAGATAATTAAGTTAGTTGATAACCTATACTAATTATTCCATATTTATTAAAAATAGGTTAATATGATTTACCACTTTTAGTACAAAACAATAGAAAGGGTTGAAAAGGGGCTGCTATACCAATTGTTGAAAACCAAAAGAAAAGAACGAACAGAGGGGTTTGGAATACAATGACGGTGCTAACTCAGACGACGAAGAGCCACGCTTCACGTACAAGTCATCATCCAATGTCTTGCCTTCATGAATATAATAAGGGTCATATATGCATGTATGTTAGAGTGGAAATTGGAAGTGAGCTGCTGCAATTACAGTGCCCTTCTTCTTTCCTTTATATATATATAATATATATATATTTTCTTGTCTTTGAATATTTAATGATATAGAGAGAGATGTAAACAATTTTATTGTGGTTCTTGACTGCCGCCTATAATATCAAATCAACTCGCTTCTTATTTTTAATAAAATTGTTGGGTTATCACATTATAAATCAAATTTTAGTATATTAAGATAGATAGTTAAATATTAGTAATATTGTGTTATATAAATATTATTTAAATTTATGTTATTCTAAAGGAATTAAGAATTAACCCTAGGCTTGAGATTTAGAAACTTAATTATGAAATTGGATGAGTTTTTGAATTTAAGGTAGATATATAGGAATATGAGTGTCTATAGACTTGTTTGCTTATGGATATTATATATTTGCTAGATTTAAAATGGTTGGAGATATTGAAGAAAGGAAAAGTGGTGGTGAATTAGCTTGCTTGACTTTGTATTCTTCAGTTGATGTAGGTTATGGTTCCATCTAATAGAGAGACTCTTAATAGCGATTGATAGTTACTGAATAAAGTTGTGATATTTTTTATGCACTTAATTGTTGTGGTTTGGTTGACTAATATATTGTTGTGATTGGTATGCAATCCCAAGATCATGAAACCCATCATCTTGAACTTGATCTCTCAAAGTGATTCCTTGAATAAAGAAGGCTTGATGAAACATTGGTAATGAAGTGAGCAGCAATGATAAAAAAATAAATAATTATATATATTGGATCTGGTGTCACGCTCTAACATGATATTATGAATCGAGTATCACATTCCAACACATATATACTATAGGATCAGGTGTCACTTCCGACACATATATTATAGGATCGGGTGTCACGTCCGACGCATATATATTATAGGATCCGCTATCACATTTCGACACATATATATCATAGGATGGGGTGTCACGTCTAACACATATATTATAGGATCGGGTGTCACGTTCCGACACAAATATATATTATAGGATCAGATGTCATGTTCGACACACACACACACACACATATATACATTGGATCGGGTGCCACATTCCGGCATGATATAATAAAGGAAAACATGTTAAAATAATTTAATATACTCAATTTCAAAGAATCTATCTCCCAAAAGAAGTGTGATATGGAGGCCTGAGTCCTCGTGTGTATTAGTGATATCGTTGATTGGTCGTGTACTTATTTTTACTGAGATCGATGATGGAAGTTTCTCAATCACTTCAATTTTTGCTTTATCAACCTTAATGCCTTTACCCGAAATTCTATGACCCAGCACAATACCTTCTTTGACAATGAAGTGACATTTCTCCCAATTTAACACCAAGTGACTCTCCACACATCTTTACAAAACATCATGCAAATGTACCAAATAGTCTTCAAATGATTGACCAACCACACTGAAATCATCCATGAATACCTCAATAGTGCTATCTACTATGTCCGAGAAAACAGATATCATGCATCTTTGGAATGTAGCCGGAGCATTACACAATCCAAATGGCATTCACTTAAATGCAAATGTTCCATAAGGACATGTGAACGTGGTTTTTTCTCTTGATCCTCTAGTGCAATGACAATTTGATTGTACCCAGAATATCCATCAAGGAAACAGTGCCAACCCTTTTCTGCAAGTCTATCCAGCATCTGATCCATGAATGGCATAGGGAAATGGTCCTTCTCTGTTGAGGTATTAAGCTTTCTGTAATCCATACACACTCTCGATCAAGTAACTAGTCACATGGGAATTAACTTATTTTTAGCATTTTGTACTACTGTGATACCCCCTTTCTTTGGAACACATTGAACGAGACTGACCCATTCACTATCAGCAATAAGATAGATTACTCCTGCATCCAACCACTTGATGATCTCCTTCTGAACCACCTCTTGATTGGAGGATTCAATCATCTCTGATGCTCAATGATAGGCTTGTTGTCTTTGACTAATTGAATTTTGTGAGTGCATATGCCTGGAGGTATGCCAATGATATCTGCAATTGTCCACCCAACAACCTTTTTGAATTGTTTGAGCACTGATACAAGGGCCTCTTTGTTCCTTACTCAAGTCAACTGCGATGATGACTGGCAATGTATTGTTCTCTCCCAAAGTATGCATACTTCACGTGTGATGGGAGTGCCTTCAATTCTAATTTCGATGGGATTTCTACAGAGGGTTTTGTAGGCGGGGTTTCCCTATTTTCAGATCTAGTTCCAACTTGGTCTAACACCTAGGGCCAAATGATACTTTGAGAGCATTCACTATCTCCTTATAATCTAGGATGCTGTCACCATCAAAATTTATCAACACTACTTCTAAAGTATCAACTCCTAGCCGCAATTCGACTGGGACCTCTGCTTCATCCTCATCAACAGTCTCAATTACTGAGACTACCCAAAAATTGCAATCCTTCCTATCTTGTTGGCACACTTGAAACACAACTGCTTCTTCCCTAAATCTGAAGGTGAGTAACCCTTTTTCCATGTCAACCAGCGTACATCCTGTGGCTAAGAAACGTCTCCCAAAAATGACAGGAACTGCAAAATCAACACAGTCAAGTATAATAAAATCTACAGGAAATATAAATTTATTTACCTTTACAAGCACATCATAAAGTATCCTCGCAGGTTTCTTGATTGTTCTGTCGGCCATTAGTAACCGTATCTTTGTAGGAATAGGGGTGCCCAAACCAAGTCTATTGAAGATGGCAAGAGGCATCAATTGATGCTAGCACCTAGATCACAGAGTGCTTTGGCGAATGCAAGCTCCCAGATAGTGCATGGTATGGTGAAAGCACCTGGGTTTTCACGTTTCTGAACCATTGACTTTGTGGTGATGGCACTGCAATGCTGGACGCTTTATAAGATGTCTTGGCTAACTGTTTGCTTCTTCTTGACTATATCTTTTATCCATCTTGCATAGCCTTGCATCCTCTCTAAAACTTCAATCAAGGGGATGTTCATAAACAATTTCGTTAGCATTGCTAGAAAATACTCAAAATTACCTTCCTTTTGTTTCTTCTTAAGCCTTTGAGGAAAAGGTGGGGGAGGTCTTGGAAAAGTCTTATACCTTTTGGGTTGCTATTTTGATTCATTCATGCTAACCTTATCACAAACACTTTTCTTGGGGCTTTCATCCACAACCACCGACCTTGGAGGATCTATTGTGCTTTTCCCACTTCTCGTCATGACCGCCATGCAATGCCCATCATTCTTTAGATTTTGAACTGTGTTACTTGGCAAAGTACCATTTTGGCGTTGGTTCAATTGAGAAGAAACTTGACCAAATTGTTAATCCAATTGTCTGATAACCACCGAGTAAGACTCTATCTTTTGATTTATGCTTAAAATATCCAATCTCATTACTTTCAAAGTCTCATATTGATCGTCGACTCACTTGAACAACTTATCAAACATTTCTTCAATCCTAGAGTTGCTAGATCTGGCATCACGATAGTGGAGAGGCACATATGGACCATTTTTATAACCATCTCTTCACCCCCGTTCGGCCTTTGGTGCTCTTTCTCTTTCATAATAACCACCATGATTATCTCTATACACACCCTCTCGATTGTAGTTCTGACCTTGATTTCCTGAACCTTGCCTCCAATAGTTCGAGTTGGACCCTTGGGCATTGTTTCGAAAACCCGCCGCCTGGTTACTCACAAAACAAGCATCTTCATCAAAGAATGGTTCTTCATGCATGGGAGCCGTAGGAGGTTGGTGAGATACCACATGGACACTTACTTGGTTTTGCTTCAATACCAAGTCCATACTTGTGCGAAGTTGAGTAAGTTGTTGCACGATCTCCTCATTGACCTTCGCCTTGCTCATTATTTGGTGTTCACGGCATAAGTATTTTTTATTGTACCTCTCTCTTTTTGACTCAATGCTCGATTCATTTTGACCACTTGCTCCATTCTTTCAGCTTTTTGAACAAGGTATAGGCATTTTGAATTTGTGGTAATGTCTTTTGGCTTGACTAATGCACCGACAATATGTATGGATCTCATGAATAGGTCTTTAAACCCTACCTTGATTTTTGTGTGGTGGTATTTATTGATGATATATTGATTTATTACCGGAGCGAGGAAGAACATATGAATAATTTGAGGGTGGTGTTGCAAATCTTGAGGGATGACAGGTTGTTTGCTAAATATGAAAAGTTTGAATTTTGGTTGAAAGAGGTTGCATTCCTAAGGCATGTGGTGTCGGGTGACGGAATTGAAGTAGACCTTAAGAAGACGGAAGTGACAAGGAATTGGCCTAGGCCCTTGACTCCGACAGATATTAGGAGTTTCCTGGGTTTGGCGGGTTACTACCGGAGGTTTGTGAATGGTTTCTCTTTTATTGCTTCCCCTATAACGAAGTTGACCCAAAAAAAGGAAAATTTGTTTGGACCGATGAATGTAAAAAGAGTTTTTAAACTTTGAAAGAAAAGCATATCTCCGCTCCTATTTTGGCTTTACCAGGAGGGCTAGAAGGATTTATGGTTTATTGTGATGGATCAAGAATTGGTTTAGGTGTGTTTTGATGCAAAGTGGAAAGGTTATAGAATATGCCTCTAGACAACTTAAGGTGCATGAGCGAAATTATCCCACCCATGATCTTGAACTAGAGGTCATGGTGTTTTCTTTGAAAATTTAACGTCATTATTTGTATTGGATTCATGTAGATGTGTTTACCAAACACAAGAGTCTCGAAAAAGTGTTCACACAAAAAGATCTTAGCTTGGGATAAAGAAGGTGGTTAGAATTCCTTAAGGATTATGACATGAGCGTGCACTATCATCCCGGCAATCCTAATATTGTGGCCGATTCTCTAAGTAGAGTGTCCATGGGTATTCTAGCTCCTATTGAGGTTGGTAACAAGGAGGTGGCTAGAAAAGTTCACCGATTGGCAAGGTTGGGGGTTAGGTTGAAGAAAATTGAAAATGGTGGTGTAGTAGTGGTTGATGGTTCGAAATCTTTTTTGATTGAGGAAGTAAAGTCAAAACAAGACCTTGACCTCGCCTTGCTAGAGTAGAAGACTTTGGTGAAGGATTGTAAAGTGAAAGTTTTCTCCTAAGGGGGAGATGGTGCCCTTAGTTACCAAGATAGGTTGTGTGTGTCTAATGGTGATGAGTTGAGGGTGTTGATTTTGAAGGAGGCCCATAATTCATCATATTCTATCACCCTGGTTCCACAAAGATGTATAGAGACTTGAGGGAGGTATGTTGGTCGGGTGGTATGAACAATGATATTTCCAAGCTTGTAGTTGGTTGTCACAATTGCCAACAAGTGAAGGTCAAACATCAAAGGCCCGGTGGTCTAGTCCAAGACATAGAAATTCCTACTTGGAAGTAGGAAGAGATCAACATAGATTTTGTGGTTGGGCTGCCTAAGTCGAGGAACACTTTGGTTCTATTTGGATTATTGTGGATAGAATGACAAAGTCGGTTCACTTTTTACCGGTTAAGACAACTTATGGTGCCGAAGAATACGCAAGTTGTATATTCATGAGTTGGTTAGATTGCATTGGGTACTCTTGTCCATCATTTCGGATCGTAGTACTCAATTCACTTCTCATTTTTAGAGATCCTTCCAAAAGGGTCTTGGTACCAAGGTCAAGCTTAGCACAACTTTTCATCCTCAAATGGATAGCCAAACCAAGAGGACTATCCAAACTCTTGAGGATATGCATAGGGCTTATGTTTGGGAGTTTAAAGATAGTTCAGTTGAACATCTTCCACTTTTTGAGTTTGCTTACAATAATAGCTACCACTCTAGTGTTGACATGGCTCTCTTTCAAGCTTTATATGGTAGGCATTGTAGATCCCCAGTTGGGTGGTTTGATGTGGGAGAGATGGCTTTGTTTGGCCCGGATTTGGTTATGGAAGCTTTGGAGAGATTGAAGATGGCTTAAAGTAGACAAAAGTCTTATTCTGATGCGAGGAGAAGATATCTTGAGTTTAATGTTGATGATTTGGTTTACTTGATGGTCTCACCAATGAAGGATGTCGTCCAGTTTGGCAAGAAAAGGAAATTGAGCTCAAGGTTTGTGGTACCTTATAGAAGTTTGAGGAGGAATGGTAAGATTGCTTACCAATTGGAGTTGCCTATAGATATGAATATGGTTCATTCGGTCTTCCATGTGTCCATGTTGAGGAAGTGTGGGATGGCCAAGTGCTATAGTGCCCTTAGAGGTTATAGCGTTATTTAAGATAACTTGACCTATGACGAGGTCCCGGTGGAGATATTGGATAGACAAGTGAAAAGGTTGAGAAATAAAGATGTAGCATCCGTTAAGGTCTTTTGGAGGACAAGTTGAAAGTGCCACATGGGAAGAAGAAGCAGACATGAGAAAGTGATACCCATACCGTTTCCACTCTACTCAAGTCCAAGGTAATAAATTAGATCTCATTTATGATTTCAAGTCTTAAGTTTCAGCCGTCATGTCATTTTTCCATGGGCTCATGTTCATGGTAACAAGTTTATGCTGATCTTTTACATTCACGTTGAGACTTTTTGAAAATGATGCTTAATTGCATTTGTTACATTTATGTCGGGCTAAAATCTTCATAATTACTTCTCTTATGCATGTTTCTTTGACATTCGGTGACGAATGTTCCCAAGAGGGAGATATTGAAACACCCCTCATGTGCTTCAGCAAGCTCCATAATCGTAATTTTCACATATCTCAAAATCTGTGCGTGATTTTGAAAATCCGACTTCATATTCTTGATTAGGGGAGACAATTGAGTGGGAAATGGGTATAATTGGGATTTTAGAAGACTTGTAGCGAAAAATAATTTTCGCTAATTTTTTATTTTCAATGGTTGTTCACGCCCAGGCTGCGACACGCCTGGGACGCGGACTACTGAAAGTCGTGCCTGCGCGTCTGGTTCGCGTCGCACCTGGGGCGAGAACCAGTCTAAAATTTTTCCCAGTTTTCTTATTTCGTCCAAGGGCATTGGTGTAATAGCCCCATGCCCATTTAAACGTAAAATCTTCCATACTTAGCCATTTTTCAACTCTATAACTCACAAAATCCTCTCTAAGACCTCTCCAAGACTTTATCAAATCTCTTACTCAAACTCAAGGATTTCAATCTCAATTTTGAAACTCAAGAACTCATCTCAAGCTTCAAGCCTCCTTCAAGTTCATTTCAAGAAATTCAAGGTTTAAGGTATGTGGGTCTTCATCTATGGGTCCTTTCACCCATGGAGCTCAACCTTCTCTTTTTATTAAAATTGCATGATTTCAAGTTATATTAGCGATAGGTATCTTTTATTATGAAGTATGAACATAAATTATGTTGGGGTTTTTATCAAGTATTGATTGATTATGCATGAGTATCTATTTTAAGCTCATTCCATGAGTTGATTTATGACTATTGAGATTATGCATGATTTGAGCTATGAAAACCATGAACTATGATGAATTTTTGAGATGGATTTCATGATACCCAAATTAGGGGTTTTACTACAATATTGGTGGGTTGATTTGCATTGAGTTTACTCTTCTTGTTTTACTCTTGAGTTGCATGATTTTGAACAAGCATCATGAACCGACCATGTGCTTAATAAAATTACATGACAAGAATTATCAAGTTGTTGATGAACTATTACATGATTTACAAGTCAAGTGACTTCATGATGATTAAGGCTTTCAAGCAAGTATTTAATTCATGAAAAAATATTGACATCCTGAAGGCGCAACGTCGTGGCAACTCTATAAAAAAATAATACAATAAAAGAATTTAAAAGAAAAAATAATTTAATTCAGGAGTCACCACTTAATTTTAAGGATAATTAAAAAACAAATTAATTATTTATTAAATAGTCTGCAAACAAAAAATTTCAAGTAAGGGTTCAAGTCATCCCGAAGGAAAGGTGCAACCTTCAGAAACCACAACTGTGGGTCCTGGCGGAACTCATTTTTACAAATTGAGGAGTAGATACACAATATAACATAAGTATAATAATCACAAAATATACACAAACAATGAAATAAACAATTATATGAGGAACGTCCTAATATTTGTCGAACGTCAATAATATACACAATAATAAATATATAAAGAATAAACTAAAATTGTTCCGTCTTTTTAATGGGAAGACCACGAAATCCGATTGGATAGATTCATCATTGGACTGTGTTAATAAATAACGTGTACATGAACTTAAACTAAAGTTTATAATTTTAAAATCTAAGAAATATGAATTTAAACCAAAATTTTTCAGTCTTTTTGAATGAAGAGGCTTCGAAATCCGACGGATAAATTATAAATCGGCCAAGTTTAATGTACAACGAATAATACTCTAATGAATCACACAACAATCTCTAAATATTGACATTCTATCACCTTAAACCGAATAATAAATAAAGCACAAAAAGCAAATAATGAAAAAATTAGCAAATAACCAATTCAACATAACCATAATATAGTATCACAATATATTTGAACAATTTATCCATTACATGCATCATTTACAGCAAACAAATTACAAACTAATCAATTCAGCATGACTAAACGACAGAAGAGTTCTAAAATAATGCCATGCCTATTGAAACACCATTAACCATATCATGTAGTCAGGAACGTTAAAATAAATAAATAAAAAATAAAATAAAGAATAAAGTAAACAAAAACCAGCAAATAGCCTAAGGCAACAACAGTAACATCAATTTAACAAATGTCCAAGTAGAATTGTCCTTTAGCCCTAACAAATAGTGATAAAAATGATAAAATAACTAACAGTAAAGAAATAACAATAAAATAATCCAAATTAACTTGGAATTCACCGAAAAACACTAGACAACCAAAAATATTTCAAAATAACTAAATTAATTTTTTTAAAAAAGAAATTAAAGCAGGTAGACAACAACATAAACTAAATATCAATATTAAAACATATACATGAAGATGAATGTTACCGGTGTTAGCACTTCACTGATTACAACTGGAAATGAGTTGTCGGCTTATCGAAACTCGTCGCCAAGTTATGGTTGTTCCGTCTAAGAAGGAAGGCGAAGATTTGGGGGTGTTGTTCTGGAGCTCGGACTTCTTCATGAATGGCGGATCTGGACGAAAAAGTGAACAGTAGGTGTCGTTTGGTGTGGTTTTGGCAGCTGGTTTGGAGTGTTTATGGTTGCTTTTTGTGCTGGTTTTCAGGCTGGTTTTGGGCGTTTTTTGGGTAGTTTTGCAGATTGATTTTGAGGGTGTTTTTAGTGGTGATGGGGGCTGAGTTTATGTAGGCATTTTCAGCTTGGTTTTGCATGGAGAAAGGGGTGGTTTAGGAGGCTGTTTTTGTGCTCCGTTTTGAGGCTGAAAATGGGTGGCGTTGGGTCCGGAAAAGGGCTGTTGGTGGCTGATTTCGGTCTAAAATGGGGCTGATTTGAGAGTTTTTAGTGAAGCAAAAGGAGAGCAGGGTTTTGGTGAGGAAGAAAGGGGGAAGAAAGGTGAAGGGGAGGGTTGCCGGAAATTTTGCCGGATATCAACAAAGGTGCGGGGAAAAATAAAAAAGAAAGAGAAGGCAAACATTTTTTTAAGAATATTTCACAAATTAAAATGTCTACCCTATTGTTATATACATATTTGCAAAACTCTCTTAAATAGAGGTGGTGTTGGATGTTATACAATGGTGCTATGAGTTTGATTCTCTTTGACTCTCTTAATGTTTTATGATATGAAAGATGTCTCATAGCCCCGTTTATCCCTACTTACTATTCCTTATCATTACTTTATTGCTTCCGTGACCAAGGATGTGTAATAATATGTTAAGAGGCTTGCTTGCGGCCCCTTCGGGTTTCCAATGCATCATATTACGTCTAGACCCTAGGCTTGGGTTGTGACATAGTCAACCTCCCTTTGGTAGAGTTTGGTTGATTAGATGAGAACACATTATCAAATCCTATTGACTACTTTCTTTTCTTATTCATTACCACCTGGATCAGGAAGGTAACACTAGGCAAGTTCTAATGTTGGCCACCACTAGAAAACATTCAAAATGAAAAGAAATGATTAATACATGCAAATTCCTATTCTAAGAATTGCAAATAATCTAGGTTTCGTAAGTTAGATTCTCATCGTTCCCACAACACCAAGTTGTGAGTCTAGCTAGTCATATCTTGGCCAAATAAAGAAATAATGAATAGAGAAGACATGATTAATCACTTACCCAAGAGGATTGAAGAACAAGAAAACACAATGTGTATTGAGAATAACAAGATTGAAAGTTTGAATTTAATCCACAAGTGAATCTTTTCTCCAAAATGTAATCTCCAAAATTAAAACCCTAAGAATATTCTAATTTCTTGCTCTCTACTCTATTCTCTGCTGCTCCCTATGTACAATCATTGGATTCTCTAAGAATTCCTTTACATGACCTAGTACTTTCTACTTCTATTATTTACAAACAAGTCCCTAAATTAATTAGAAAAATTGGTCGGCACATGATACGAGTTGCAGTTACGACTCATAACTAGGGTTATGAGTCATAATCGGGCTTTTATGGCCAGCCTCCTACATCTTGGACTTCACTTATATGAAGCACCTTCACGAGTCATAGTCTGATCTATGACTCGTATCGACTTCTCGTAGTCCTCATTTGCATCACTTGGTCTAAATCTGATCAACGCTGGAAATCTCTACGAAATCTCCCTGTACGACCCGTAGATGGAACTACTCGTAACTAGGTCTCATGTGGCTAAACTTCAGTTTTGCTTCAACACTAGAAATCTCCATGAGACCACCTCTACGACTCGTAAAGTGAGCTAAGACTCGTAGAAGGTCTCGTATGTCCTCAAAAATCAGCAAAACCTGCAACGTTTCCGAAAATAGTGCCAACTTGCATTTTCTGTAAAACAAATGCAAAAACATATAAAAACCATAAAAGTCACATTGGGAATACACAAAATCCTAAGTTTTAGGCATCAAATATGTTGTATTTTTATAGCAAATCAACTAGCTCAACTCCGCACAAGCATGGATGTGGTGATTAAGCAGAATCCAAAAAGAGTGAATGTGGTAGTCCACCAACTTCCATGTGCATCCGTGTATGATGAGGCTTATTATAATAAGGATGCTTGTTTTGTGAATGACCAAATGGGCGATTTTTGGACCAATTCACAAGGGTCCAATCAAGATTATTGGTGCCAAGGCCAAGGAAACCAAGGTTGGAACTATGCTCAAGATGGAGCTTATAGAGATAACCGAGGTGGTTATTATGAGAGGAATAGGGTTCCTGAAGCAAATTGGGGAGCAAGAGATGGTTTTAGGAATGGTCCATATGTGCCACCACATAACTGAGATGCGGGTGCAAGCAATTCTAGAATTGAGGAGATATTTGATTGTTTGTTGAAGAAGGCCAAGACACAAGATGAAACTCTAAGGGACATAAAGTCCAATATTTCAAGTATTAATCTAAAGATAAAGAGTCTCATTCTGTGGCCATAAAACAGCTTGAGCAACAATTTGGTCAAGTGTCTACTCAGTTGAATCGACGTCAAAAAGGTACATTGCCAAGAAACACAGTTCAAAATCCAAAGAATAAAGGGCAATGTATAGTGGTAACTACTAGAGGTGGCAAGAGTACCATTGATCCTCCTATGCCAGTTGAGGTAGAAGATGCTCGTGAGAAGATAGTTGCAAGTAAGGATATGGTTAAAGGAGATGATTGTGTCAAAGATGGGGTAACTGAGGTAGCTAAAGAGCTACAAAAAGTATAAGATCGTCCCAAGGCCTCCTCCTCCTTTCCCTCAAAGACTCAAGAAGAGGGAGGAGGAAGGCAAGTTGAAGCACTTTCTGTCCATGCTTAAACAACTATTTATTAATATCCCTCTATTTGAAGCTTTGGAGAAAATGTCGGTTTCTGCAAAATATATGAAAGACTTGGTTACTAAGAAGAGGACTGTGAGCCAAGAGTTTTCTAAGGAGAATCAACATTGTAGTTCTATCACTACTAAGTCATTGGTTCAAATGCCTGAAGATCCAGGTGCTTTCACTATACCTTGTACTATAGGAGATGTAGAGTTCGCAAGAGCACTTTGTGATTTGGGTGCTAGTATCAATTTGATGCCTCTTGGGATTTTCAAGAAGCTTGGTTTGGGTGCCCCTACTCCAACAAAAATGCAATTGTTAATGGTGGATAGAACAGTCAAGAAACATGTGGGAAATACTCTATGATGTGTTGGTAAAAGTTAAAAAATTTATATTCTTGGTAGATTTTGTTATTCTTGATTGTGAGGTTGATTTTGAAGTTCCTATTATTTTGAGATGGCCTTTCTTAGCTATCGGTTGCACCTAGGTTGATATGGAGAAAGGTCTACTCAAGTTCAGATTTGGGAATGATGAGGTCGTATTGAATGTGTGTCAACAAGCAAGGAGGGACAATGATGTGAGAGTGGTTTCGGTTATTGAGACTGTTGATGATGATGAGCTAGAGGCATAACTTAAGCTAAGACTGGGTGTTGATACGTTGGAAGCAATATTAATGAACTTTGATAGTGATGGTATCCCAAATTATGAGGACACAGTAAATGCTCTTGGGGTGTCTTTTGGTCCTAGACGTCAAACTAAACTAGAGCTAGAGTTGAAGAATCAGAATTTACCACACACAAAGCCCTCTAAAGAAGACCCACCGGTGTAAAAGTTGAAAGCACTTCTAGCATATTTGACATATGCATTTTTGGGATTCAACAACACTTTGCCGGTCATAATAGCTGTAGATTTGACTGATGAGCAAGCGGATGCCCTAGTAATCGTGCTCAAAAAAATTAAAAAGACCATCAGATAGACTGTTGCAGACATTATTGGTATCCCCCCGGGGTATGTACAGACAAAATCCAGTTAGTCAAAGACTACAAGCCAAGCATTGAGCATCAAAGGTGCCTGAATCCTCCTATGAAAGAGGTTGTTCTTAAAGAGATCATTAAATGGTTGGATGCAGGAGTAATCTACCCAATCACCGATAGTGAATGGGTGAGCCATCTACAGTGTGTTCTAAAGAAAGGGGGTAACACAGTGGTACCTAATGCTAACAATGAATTGATCCCTATAAGGCTAGTCATAGGATGAAGGGTGTGCATGGATTAGAGAAAGCTCAATGCCATGACAAAGAAGGATCACTTTGCTATGCCATTCATGAATGTGATGCTTGACAGACTAGCAGAAAAGGGGTGGTACTATTTTCTTGATGGGTACTTCGGCTATAATCAAACATCATCACTCTAGAGGATCAGGAGAAGACAACGTTTACATGTCCTTATGGCACCTTTGCATTTAATAGGATGCCATTTGGGTTGTGTAATGCACCAGCAGCATTTCAGAGATGCATGATGTCCATCTTCTCAAACATGGTGGAGAGCACTTTGAGGTCTTCATGGATGATTTTAGTGTGTTTGGGAACTCATTTGAGGATTGTTTAGCACACTTGCATGATGTGTTGCAAAGATATGTAGAAAGTCATTTGGTACTAAACTGAGAAAAGTATCATTTCATGGTTAAAGAGGGTATTGTGTTGGGCCACAGGATATCTGTCAAAGGCAGTGAGGTTGACAGAGCTAAAGTTGAGGTGATTAAGAAGCTTTTATTATCTATCTCAATAAAGGGTGTGAGGAGTTTCTTGGGACATGTAGGATTCTATCAGAGGTTCATAAAAGACTACTCTAAAATTTCACACCCATTGTGTAAGCTATTGGAAAAGTATGTTAAGTTCATGTTTGATGATGTATGTATGCAAGCCTTGGATGAGTTAAACAAGAGGTTTATCTCAGCACCAATTATTGTGGCACCAGACTAGTCCAAGCCCTTTGAAATCATGTGTGATGCAAGTAAGTTCGCTCTAGGTATGGTATTGGGACAATGCAAGGAGAAGGTATTACATCCCATATATTATGCTAGTAAAGCCCTAAATACAACCTAGAAGAATTACACTGCCATAGAGTTGAAAACAGTGGCGTTTGCGCTTAAAATCTAGCGCCACTACTTATATGGAGTGCATGTATGTGTTCAATGACCACAAGAGCCTGCAGTATGTCTTCAGTCGAAAGAGCTCAACCTGCAACAGAGGAGATGGATGGAGTTTCTCAAGGATATGACATAAGCATTCTCTACCACCCAGGTAAAGTTAACATTGTTGTTGATGCTCTTAGCAGGTTGTCAATGGGTGCATACTATAGATCCCAGCCTTATCAAGGCTGATGAGAATCTGGTGGCCTTCCAGCAAGTTGCTTCTCCCCCCATACCAGATCTACTCCAGCTTGAGCCACCTACTCAGGAGTCGACTCCAGTTCCTACTATCTCCACTTCAGTTGCACCGGAGCAGCCTCCAGCTGTTGATACCGAGGCGATGCCCTCCACAGCTACACCTACACCAGATACATCTGCTACTCAGGGTACTTCTGTAGACTATCCTTTTATGTCAACTATTGTTTTTCAGGCTTTAGTAGACAGGTTGACTAGGACAGAGGCCCAGCTCGGTAGGTATGGACCAGCTCAAGCCATTGGTCGTCAGAAAGTCCGGGACTTGGAGGAGAGGGCCAAGGCATTCACTCTTACTGAAGTGAACTGAAGAGTGACTACAGTGGATGCTAGGGTCAACACTTTCGAGGACAGGGTCCAGCAGAGGCGTGAGGGAGCACGACCTACTGACATGGTTACCATAAAGGAGGAGTTGGCAAAGTTTAAGGCCGGCTTGATGAAATCATTAGCAGGACCGATAGCAGCCACGGAGAAGGCAGCTAAGGGTGATGATTTGATTGACTTATTCGAGGATCTCTCACATGCCCACGAGAAGAGGCCCCTGAGGAGTGGTGATGCAGCTTTGAGCCAGAAGAGACCGAGGACAGTTGAGGAGGCGCACAGTTGGAGGAGCAGCTTACTGACTTGGTGATAAGAGAGTTTATACAGACAGAGCCTTCAGCTGCAGCCCAGACCACCCAAGAGGAGAGAGAGCCCTAAGACCAGATTGATGCCGGTGCTTGAGCACCATGTGTTTACTACTTTTGACCCCCATGCTTACTTTTGGATACTTTTTTCTTAATACTATTCTTTATATATATATATATATATATATACATACATATACTTTGAGTACAAAGTATCATTTTTGGTGGGGTATGGGAAGTTATGGACTTGAGTGAAGTATGAGTAGCTTTTAGTCCATAACTATCCTATTTTTGATCCCAAGGTTTTCTTGTCGTGTTTCTTTTTCCTTGTGGATGAGTTTACTTTATGTTGAACCGGCATGTTTAGGTGTTGTAGATAATCTATAGATGTATACCGATTATTATTTTTGGCATATATATAATCTTGAATGGTTTTATGAATGTTTTGAAAAATTGGTAGCCACAAAATTTTTAAGATTGTTGGTTACTACTGCAATCTTGCATATGATTGGATAGGCAATGTTTGTTCTGATAAAGCAAAGGCAAGTTGATGCTTGAAGCATGAACTGTGAGTCTATGATGATTGTGTATGCAAGGCCGCGTATGTGTGAGCTAATGTTGTCATATTCATGCATTGTATACTGATTTAGAACTTTCCTTGTTACTCTAAGATTGGACTGGAGATGTTGGCTAGTTAGAAAAGGATCTTAGGCCGTTGTTCTTTTAATTTAGTCCCTTTTTGCCTAAATGAGTCACCAAATGAAAGAGTTTACCCCTTATTCCGAATGATTGAGCCTTACATGTACCATTTCCTTCTTGACACCTAGCTAGCCTAACCTTGTCTAGTGAAATACCTTGATATTGGACCTGATCTATTCATGAACATGTGAACCTTGATTGAGGCAAAAGGCCTAAGTTGAGGGTGGCTACCAAAGGTGGCCCTTGTTTAGGGAATGAATATTGTGTACTTCACCTCGGGCCAAAAGCCTAAGTTGAGGGTGGCTAATGTTGTGGTATAGTAGCAAAAATGAGGTGATTGGTTGGAAATGAAAGAAAGAATGGAACATCATGTACCGGGTGAGAGAAGAAGAAGAAAAGTTGCTTTGGAATGAGAAGAATGGAAAAATGAATTCAAAAATAAGGCACAAACTGAAAGATGAAAAGAAAGTACCAGGAAAAGCTTGAAAGTGAAGAATAAGGGAGGACAAAGTGAAAATGGTTGAGTTATTAAGGTGTAAATGTTGAAAAACGTGGTTCAAGGATGGCTATTAGACACCATTTGCCCAAAAGTACCTTACCAAAGCCACATGAGCCTATGTTCCAAGCCTATAAAGTCCTAAAATGATCCTAATCCAACTAGACAACAGTCCAGAGTATGAGTATATAGGTAAGCCTATACTGTTGGTTATCATGCATGGATCTCATTTCTAAGAGTGAGGATGCTTGCACAGTCCCTGAACTTTGATTGCGTTTTTGAGTGAAATGGAGACTTCTTTTCTGTGAGGACAGTTGCACCGCATGGTTAGCATATGAATTGTACAATGATTGTGAATTGTTGATACTCCTTAGCCTATCATAGTTGGATTGTCAAATACATCAATGTGCTTTGGTTTGCTTGGTAGCCATTCAATCAAGTTTTCAAAATGACTAGTTTGGGTACCTGAGCTGAGATTGAGAGAAGTATATGACATTAGAATGATTGCCATGTATTACTCATTGTCTATGTAGATCGAGTTGTCGCTTGAGCACAAGCAACAGTTCCAAATTGAGGGTGTCAATGTGTTGTCAAAATACAGCACTTTTGATGCCTGAAGCAAGGGATTTTACAAGTTCGTGATGCAACATTTTGTGGTTTTTATGTGTTTTATGTTTGTTTTTGCAGAAAATATAGGTTGGCACGATTTTGTGGAAAAGTAGCAGATTTTGTTGAATTTGAAGACCTACGAGACATATTACGAGTCGTAGCCCAAGTTGTGAATCGTAGGAGGTGGTCGTATTGATTAACAGCTTCTAAATATCAAGATCTGAGAAATTTAAGTCAACCATACGAGCCCAGAGTACGGATAGTACTCTTCACTGCGACTCGTAGAAAAGGAACTCATAGTGATTAATAGTGTTTAATTAAATTGGACCAAGAAGTACAAGCAAAGACTACGAGGAGACCCTACAAGTCATAGCTCAAGCAAGGACTCGTAGCAATGGATCATAGCAGTCAAGTCCAAAATGCCAAGTGCTAACTACGAGAGCCCGACTTCGACTCGTAAGTCACCCTATGAGTTGTACCTACAAGTTGTATCTGCTGCCAGCTGGATTTTCTATTTTATTTTAAGGGTCTTTTTGTAAATAGTATAAATAGTTTAAGATAGGGTTTTGAAAACAGATCTTGCAGATTCCACAATGGAATAGAACTTTGAATATTCTTAGAATAGTGTAGAGAGCAACTTTTAGGGTTTTATTCTTGAAAACCCAATTTGGGGGATTTGAAATCACTTGTATTCTAACTCCATTAATTTAAGCTTGTGGTTTCAACATCAAGGTGGTTTTCTTCTTTATAGTGTTTGGGTAATCTCTCAACCATGTTTACTATATTCATTGTTTGTGATTTTGCCCTAGCCATGATTAGCTAAGCACCCACAACTTGGGGTTGTGGGAACCATGAGGAGTTGACTTGAAATAACCCGGATTTTGTGCATTTCTTTGATTTGGTATTTGCATGTATTGTCTATTTCCTTTCATTTTGAATGTTGTTTGGTGGAAGCCAACACCAAACCCCACCTAGTGTCATGAGCCCGATCAAATTAATGATGAATAGGGAAAAGGAAATGGATGATAGGATTCGGTTGATATATTCTTGTCTAATCAACCAAACTTGACCAAGGGGAGGTTGACTAGGACAATGGGTAACGGTTAGTTGGCACACCATGGTTGCCGACCAAGTGTCATGGTGAAATTCGATCTTCACCTTCACAAGAGGGTTGAAAGAACCTTAGTTACCATCCTGCATGCTATGTCTCAATTAGAGTTATGTTATCCAGGTTAATTGAGTCAACAAACCATGGGGAACACAATTCCCAAGTTGCTCCTCTAATTGATTGTCTCTTCGCATTAGTTGTGTAGTGTTTTCACTTTATTTCATTCCTATTTGCAAACCCCCCCCCCCATTCTAGATAATATAGTCGATTAATACTTGAAATGATTGTTGGTGAGTCAATTTGGTCAAACCCCATATTCCCTATGGATTTGACCCTAGCCTCTAGTTAGGTTTATACTTGAAAGCGATAGCTTTACTATTGGAGCATGAACAACTGCGCGTCTAGGTGGCATGATCTGCAATCATGTAGCGCATGAGTCAGAAAAGGGTTTTGTAGAGTTTTCACTCTATTGCATGAACTCAGAATATAATGAAGGTAACAACTCCTAATGTCCTATAGCCTCCTAATGATGAAGTGTGGTGCACAGCACACTCTTAAATAAGACTCTACTAGAGACGGCTTCATAGACTCACTAGGACTCTTGAACTCTATAGTCTGGTACCAATTTGTCATGCCCAGGGCAGGTACCCTTGGCGTGGCCGACACTTAAAGAACCATCATTGGTTCCCCAATAGAACCACTTGGCCTCATCGTCACATCAACTTGATAACGAAAGGATAACTCAGAAAGTAAGACATCATATGCTAGAAGATAAATGAGTGCATAACTCTATTGTATCATAGTTATAATGAAGATAAGTTTAGATACAAAATGCTCATTAAATACTCTACTCCAATGTCTATGAAGCCTTTATAACCGTCAAGAATTGTGCCATGACAGGCCATGAACACCCCAATCAAAAGTAAATAAAGTACTCAACAATAAGAAGAAGATAACAGGGCTCCTCCGGAATGTAAGGGAGGGCTCACCAACTCTGAAAGTGTACTGAACTGGACCTCAACGATGCGTGGGTTAAAGTCCTTTATCACCTGTATCTGCATCATAAAATGATGCAGGTCTAAAGGGACGTTAGTACATAGAATATACTATTATGTAAAATGGCTCAAGAAATGTAAAGCTCAACTCACTCGCCTCGGCTCAACAACTTATGCTCAAAACGGTTTATGCAAGTGTTATAGTTAAAATCATGCTTTTTAAAATAGGCTCAGTAAAATGACTCAGTTTGAAATCTCATGCTCAAAACAATGTTGCTTGGAGGTTTCTCCAACCGACATTTCTCATTCCACCACCTTTAATTAGGTGATGCACAATGAATCAGCATCGCTACCATGCCCGCCCTTAACTTGTCACAGAAAAAGGCGATCAACCTTAACCTCTCTCCCTCGGATCCTGAGAAAGTGTCCACTTGCGGGGCAAGAGTTACCAGTATTATGCGACTGTTCTATGCTGGAAAACATAGTTCTGGGGTGCTCCTCAATCCCTAACTCGGTGCTCAATACTCCTCCTAAGACTAAAATATGTTTGACTCCTTAATCAACTCATCAATCAACTCAAACTCAACCCACTGGGTCATCTTATCTCACTCATCTCAATTACTCCACAATTAAATGAATGCAACCATTCACCTCGCTCAAACTCAAATGGTCATTAAGACTCACTCAAATGGACTCCTCAAATAGTAAATGCTAGATAGCCATATGGAATAATATATGTGACTCAAATGCAACATGCTTCTCATGCTTAATTATACTCAAATTTACTGAACTCAATATACTCAATTTATGCATAATATTTCCATGAAGACATGTAATTTTAGGGCTTATGCTATTAGGGATGAAAACACATGTACAAATCTCATATTGGAATACCCATGCAATGCAAGATATTACCTCATGTAGTATAACAAGACCTCAAGATAGATACAAGGATTTCAATATTAAAATAGTAAGGTTTCTCAAAATCTCAACTCTTTCCCCAAAATATTGACCCAAGAAGATGAAAGGGCGTGAGAAGGAAAGATTTCACACTTTGGTAAGCCTTACATCCTGGAAGTTGAGGAATAATCAATCCTCAACAAATCCTTGCTCTTGTATAGCAAACCCTAGCTTCTCCCTCTTCTCTTTTTTGCTCTCAAGAAAACCCTCAAGGTGGAATTAGTGACGAATGAGCTTAGGGTTTATTTCGAAGGCTTTATAAAAGCCAAAAATGTGGAGGGATTTAACAAAAAGGGATCGAAATGGACTAAAATACCCTTCAGTAAAAACTACCGACAGGGTCTATGAAATCCCGTTTATGGCTCATCGACCCTCTTATGAGTCGCATCTGCTCCTCGTAGGTGAGAAGTCTGAAAATTCCAGTTCTCTAGAAGTTGATACGAGACCCTAGATTATAAGTCGTAGTCCGCTATATGGGTCGTAACTGACCTCTCGTGGCTAGAGTGGCCTTGCAAAATGGAACCCTGGAACTTGCCATTAAACCATCATATACAAGTCATAGGCTGCTATACGAGTCATAAATACCTCTTGTAACCTAAAGGGTCCTCAAACTCTGAATTAGTGGAATTAAGTACGAACCTGATCTATGAATCGTAACCCACTCTACGACTCGTAAGACCTGCTTTAGCAGCTTTTCATCCGATTTTCTCAGCAACCCTCTACAGATACTCATCCAAATCAAATAGGAGGAAATTAAGGGGTGTTACACTTAAACTCTAGGGTTGGGCACCCTATCATTAGCAAACCTTTGACCTTGAGCAAAGGAGGACCCTTGGCCTTGGAACTTGTGGCCTTGTTAGAAGCTACCACCCTTGGTACCTTGGAAACCACCATCATACTGAGCCCTCTTGGACTCTCCACTCCTTCTCTCTTCTAAGCTTCTCCCCTTCAAGTTACTTGACATAAATCATGAGCCAAGACAAGTCCATATCTTCTATGAGCATGGAGGTGCGCCATTCTTCATTGATCAAGTCGGACACTCCCAACACAAACTTGTGCATCCTTGCCCTAGGATCAACTATTAAGTGAGAAGCATACTTTGAGAGGTTGTTGTTGAACTTTAGGGAATACTCCCTAACATTAATAGAACCTTTCTTGAGGTTCATAAACTCTGTCATCTTTGCCTTCCTTAGCTCCGTGGCAAAGGAACAGTTGAGGAAGGTGGGCTTGAATTCTTCCCAAGAGATAGGCTCTCCATCCCCTGTCTCACCCTTCCATCGAACAAACCATAATTGAGCAAGGCCCTTAAGTTGATAGGCCACAAGTTTCGCTTTTTCCTCCGAGCTTATGTCCATAATATCAAGAACTTTGTACACCTCATCGATGAATTATTGGGGATATTCTTATACTTTGGAGCCATAGAACTTCAGTGGATTTATCCTTGTGAAATCTCTTACCCTTGAGGCAGGGGTAGGAGCATGAGGAGCTTGAACTCCTTGGTCGGCCACAGCTCTTGCCAATAACGTGACCACATTCCGGTACTCGGCATAAGTGACCCCTATTTCCCCTTGACTTGTGGAGCTAGAGGGGCCGATTCATCCTCTGGAGTAGGAGCCCTTTGAGCCTCTCGTCTTTCAGGCATGATCTAGAAGAACAAAAGATCATCCTTTAGAATAAGGGAAACCTTATCTTAAGTCTAAAGCACGACATAGAATATGAAGAAGTGAGTCATTACTGAAATGCCCCATAGCCTCCTATTCATAGTTGTGGCATGCTTCACAACCATAAACAAACCTCTACTTAATGTAGTGTGTTGGACTTCTAAGGACCATTTACAAACCTAGTGCTATGATACCAAGCTTTTTCATGATCCAAGCCTAGGTACTAGGCGTAACACGGCGAATGGAGAACCCGAAGGAATCCCAAACAAGTCTCTTAAGCATGTGTAGCACATCTTTAGTTGCATAAGCAAAAATTAAAGAAAATAACACATAAATTATAGGAGAAATGAACTTTAAACTCATGCTATGGGATGTTGTAGGGAAAGGATTAGCATGGATCACATAAAGTCTAAGAAGCGGGTAATTATGACTCACGCTATGGGGGCAATTAGGGACTTAGGACTTCTATCCCATCCATACAACAAGCATTCAACACATAAGAGGGAGTAA
>JAPFFP010051974.1:0-30393 GCA_026153255.1 Solanum medicagineum
AATTGATGCAAATTTCACCAACCCATAACATAATTCATTTACATAGCATTAGTACATGTAAGATGTGGGGTGTTACACTCAGGAGGCTATGGCATGACACATTTGGAATAAAGCAACTCTCGCGCCTTGACTCTATGCTATTTTGCACTTTTGGCCTACCAACACTGATATTTTCAACTTCCACATCCACTTATCCTATGTCAATCCTTTTGGGGTGCTTTACTCATATATTTTAAACATTGTATTTTACCACTCAATTCTTTAACTTTTCATCTCTTAATTTAGGCACCTTTTTACTTTTCTTGCACCCACTTATGATTTTTCTCTTTTTATTGCATCACTAGGCTTCCTTCCCCATTTGGTGTAATTTTCTTACAACAAAAATTGTGATCAAAGGATATATCATGCATTTAGTTGGTTAGGCTAAGTGGACTAATATGAATAATGGCATGTGATCCTTTCCTAACCAACTAATGTATAGTCTTAGCTACAGTAATAGGGTAAGTTCTGAATTGAAACAAAGTATAAGAATCATGTGATAAATCTCACATGCACTTGGCACAGATTGAACTATTTATCTAGACTCTTAGGTCATGCTTTTTATGACAATTTATTCCTATCTTATAAAAAAAATACTATCAGTCACCAATTTCACATGGTTGTTATAAAAAATAACTAACAACAAACACTCCATTAATCACAAAAAAATAAATAAATTAATAGGTATCATTTTTCAGCAACTCTAACATACGCCATAAATTTTAGTACATATTCTACTAATAATACTTACGCATCCTAAGCATATAAGTTCAATAGAAAATAAATGTTCTTAGGGAAAGAACACAGGTAAGAAAACCTGTGGACTCAAAACTTGGGGTAGATATAGGCCTTGGGTACTCACACTTTGTCGAGGCCTATAGCTACCCATCAAAAAATATTTGTGTCATTCTCAAAGCAATAAAATAAAGAAAAATGAAAGCATAGAGGTCAAAAAGGGACATACTTAGGTACCTAAGCACCAATGTCAGTCTGTGTCTGACTTCACTCAACCTGCGAGGTTGCTGCCATTTTGAAAGCTCGAATGCCTGTCTAGTCATCTCTTCAGCAATAGAAGCTCATGATGCTACTGTCACTTGTACTTGCTCCTACCTCTTAGCCTCTAGTCTAGCAGCATCAGGATCAACAAAATTGAAGTAATGCCTCTTCCCAGTAGCACGGAGTGGTAGCTCATCACCAAATAAATCAACATCCGCCTCATTAGTAATATTAGGCATAGGAATCAAAAATGGTATTATCGATGTTGCTCTCATCCTAGTATGGAACTTTTGGATCTCTAGCCCAATAGCTGTCAAATCAAAATGCTGGGCTAATTTGAGGCTCTGCTCAACTCACCTCTCAAAAGCATTTACATGGCCATGAAACAATGCGAGTATCTCCTTAATAGTGGTCGTGAAAACCCAAGGCCTAATTTGTTTTAGCAATTGAGACAATTGGGATTCAGTGCAAACATGTCATTGTACCAGAGTATGAATCAACTTTGCAAACACATATGCTAAGCCAGCAGAGGAAGGTTGTGTAGGTACGGACTATATTAGAAGAGTAGAAGTTGTAGTAGGCCCTATTCTCAGTATCTGTCTGTGGGGGCCCTTCTGTCTTTGGAGGAGAAGTAGTAGTTATAGGAGGCTCAAGTTATGGTGCATTGGTGAACATCTCAGGTAGTCGAATAGGAGGGTGCAATGCTCGTCAAAGGGCTACAGAATTCTTATCAGCCTATATTACGCTAGCATCAAGGGTCCTCTGAACCTCGATCATAGTATCCACAGTATCAAAAATCTCCACCCTTGCCGCTATACATAGATGGTAAATCAAACATGGGAAAGGGAATAAAAGTGGACCTCTTCAGGGCTCTCTCGTGTATCTTCTCTACTATCAACCAAGCACAATCAATATCATAGCCAATAATGATAATGGCAAACAAAACTATCTGGTATGACGTTAAAGTATTATCAGCCTGGGTCAGTCAAATCCATGAACGTATAATAGCCCAGCTGAACTTGCTGGTAAAGATGAGAAAGACTAGTACAATCACTGTTGAAGTAAATACCTAGTCAGGGTCCTAGACCTAATCAGCTGTGTGGTCAGCGATCCACCTTATCATAATAGCCTTGCAGGGTACATCTCTAATCAAACCTCGATCCCTAGTCCACCTTAATCTGTAATCATACTCTGTAGTGTTCATGAGGTCCTGATATTTGAGACCAAATAAAAATCAATGGATGATTGTCTCAGAAATGTCAAGGGGAACTCCTCTCGCAATCTTCTGTGTCAACCTAGTTGTGCAAGAAATCTTCTCATCTTTGGGGTCAAATCTGTAATGGTAGCAGCATAAGACACATAGAACTCACGAAAAAAGAGCTGGGGAGTACTTCCTCGAAGAGGCTTCTAATAACTCTAATCTATAGAATGCTATAGTGTCCCAGAGTATAGGAGCACTGTCAAGCCCAGAAGTGATAATCCATGGCTTTTCAAATATGGTGTGGGCCTACCGACCCTAGTCGTCATGTTGGATGTAGTCTCTGTATAGGCGCTACATGCCCAGACACACCACTAACCTGTAAATGCAGCTAGAGTAGCTGCTTATGCCGGGGTGGACTTAGCGGGCTTAGAACCTGACTCTTTTTACTTGAACCGGAGTCATCTCTATCTCTTGTCCCTGCTTGAGACCCCTCCGGAGCTTCGAATCTGAACAAAGTTGCTCTGTTAGGCCCCTCCCTCCTCAGACTGGGGAGCCCAAGCAACTATAGTCTGAGTCTGGAGTGGAACTAACTGTCTAGATGACACCTTAGTATGTTGTCGCTCAATGCCCTCACATAGTTGGATGTTAAGCTCCTCTACTGATCCACTAGCTTGAGGACCAACCTCGGTGTCTAAAGGCTCAACACGTAGTTGGGACTGTATGGCCCATATCCTATTTTTATTTATTCTGGGAACCATAGTACTTGGAATCAACAAAATACAAGTATATATGAGTACTACAAACACAAACAAAGAAAAGCAAAAGCTGTACAAAAATCTACACAAAAGGACCTCTGAATGCTCGCCTATGGCCCATAGGGTAAATTATAGTCCGTAGAAGGCATTCATAGGAAATAAGGTACAATAACTTGGGTTACTGGAAATGTACTTGCGATAGCAGTCACAACTCATAGAATAGACTATGGGCTATAGACTGAGTCGTAAGTACAATGCCAGAATTTAAGTGATGTAGGTAAGGAACCTACGAACCCTACTTACAAGTGGTAATATGGGCTATGACCTATAAGTAAATTCATCTGATGACATCCCAGAAAACCAAAATCTTTTAATCAAAATTACGAGGGGCAACTACAGTCTATAGAATAATCTATGGGCTGTAGAACACCCTTGTGTTACTGAAAAACAGCCCTTTGAGTTTTCTCAAGTCACCAATAAGATTCCATTAGTTAATGTGCAAACAATCATCATAGAAAAATCCTAGTCAAACGAATTTTACTAATTTTCCAAACATGACAACTTGTTTACAACAATATGGTATGAAAAGTTAAACAACATTGAAGTAATGACACTCAAACCAAGTAAATTACATTGAACACCTATTCCATGCATCTAACATTCAACCACAACATAAATTCACACAAATTTTTTACTAGCTCACCCACAACCCAGAAAATGTGCAATTCATTATTCTATCCCTTCAACCCCCCAATTTACTCAAAATACATGCAAATCAGATGACGACTACCATATGACCAAGTATTGTGCATCATCTTTCAAGTTATGAAACCACTAAGTTGATTTTACCAAGATAGCTTCATATAACTCATTTGATAAGTGTTTGCACCATCTTAGAGAATGACACTCATACCAACAAATAAGATTCATAGCCAATTACGATAAACTCATGCACTACCATATCAATTTTTATAAGATAAATGATGTTAACATATTCGACAAGGTATCTCATGAGTTCAAACAATGATTCTCATATTCATATACACAGTTCAAGAAAAATTTTAGCAATTAAATAGTGCCAAATGCATGACACACTTCAGTTACAGACAACACCATGTCTTAGGGAAAGGAAATAATGAAATCCACCTCTACAGTGTCCACTAACACAAATTTTGGGTAAACAAATTTGAAATTTCAAGATGGAACATACCAGAATAGTGATCGAGAAGCCAAGAACTAGCAAGAAGCCCTAGGTCCACCGAAACTGCAGATAGGTAGCCAAAAATTAGCCAGAATTAGGTCGAAAACCATGATGCTAAAACCGATGGTGACCAAACTTGGGGAAGGAGAAAATGGGTTTTAGGTATTTTGAAAATATTGGGAGTGAGGGGTAATTGGTTTTAGCCAATTTCATTTACCTAGTCGGGTTGGGTTTAAGTGGGGTTTTGACTTTACGAAACCCTAATTATGGGCCATAAGTGGTTCTACGGCCCGTAAGACCTGGATTCATAGTTTTCGAACTCTAGATTTTAGGTCTTGTGTTTATGAATCCACCTAAGGTGCATATATGGACATATGACCCAAAGGTTTATTCGTATGTTCCCCCAACACTTAGCAAGTTTAGAATCTTACCTGTGATCCACGAGCCCGATTCATCGCCCATGGTTTTATATATGGACCATAAAGTTAGCTCGTGGACTGGAAATGCACAAGTTTTTTCTCACTGGAAATGGCTCTACGAGTTACTATATGAGTCATGGTATAGACCACAGTCCGTTGAACAGTCGTAGAACTATTTTTCTCCCTTTTTGCACTACTTTGCTGCCTCAACCCTATTCCTGCACATTGTCAACCAAATAAACTATTACCCTATAATCTTCCCATCTATGTATCCAAAATTACATCAAAGACATGATAATTAAACTACCTATAGTCCAAAAACCAAAAGCAAAACAAATAAATAAAAGTTGCATCGAATATCTTAGGTTGCCTCTCAAGTAGTGCCTAATTTAGTGTCATGGCAGAACCAAGAAAACATGCTTACTTAGACTTCACCAAGTGCCCATGCTTCCATCTTCAGATCGTCATGTCTCTTCATAAACTGATAGATATTAAAGACAACTTAGTCATCGTTCAACCTAAACTTGAGTTAGACTGACTCCATATCAACTCATGCTCACCTAGTGGCTAGGAAGGGCCTTCCAAAGCTGATTGGGACTTAAAAATCAACCTTACAATCTAGAATCACAAAGTTCGCTGTGAATATGAACTCTTCTACTTTGATGAAACATCATACAATATCCTCACAGGTTTTTTCATTATTCTAGCCATCAGCAACCACATGCTTGTTGGTGTAGGCTCTCCCAAGCCTAATTTCTTGAACACTGCAAGAGACACTAAGTTGATGTTGGCTCCTAACTCACATAATGCCTTTGCAAAGTTGATATCACCAATGGTGTAAGGTATGTTAGATGCTCCGGGGTCCTCTTTCTTCTATGTCTCTAGGTCCTTCATGAACTTAGTGTACTCGAGCATTCTCTCCAATGCCTCAATAAGGGGAATGCTGGTAATTAGATACTTCAACATGGAGATGAAATGCTGAAACTTACCTTCCTCCTCCTTCTTGTTAAGTCTCCGAGGGAATGTACATGGGGGCCTAGGTATGGAATTTAATTTTCTTGGAGTCACCACTTCGTTACTCACCCCATCCTTAGCTTTATCATCCCTGTCTCTACATTTTTGCTCTACAATGTTATCACAAACCACATCATCAACAATGGGCATTGGTGGATCGATATTCTACTTACCAGCTTGTGTCATCACTGCCATGCACTGCCCATCATTCTTTGAATTTTGCACGGTGTTTCTTGGATGCTGGTCAGCTATGTGTCTGGTGTACAAACAACTGCCTTTGGTCCCCGAAACTTACTTACTCGTGGCAACCTTCCAGCCGCCTAATGACCTATAATGCTAGTTACTACTCCCACTGGGTAGCTGAACCAGATTGTTGCTCTAGCTACTTGATAGCCACAGAATGAGGCTCAATCTTCTGACTTATGCAGGACACTTTTTCTTTTATTCCCTTCAAGGTCTCATCTTGTGAGTCATCCTTCTTAAAAAATTTATCAAACATCTCTTAAAACCTCGAACCACCAATCCCAAAATCACGGTTATGTGGCGGAACATATACACCATTTTTGTACCCATCGCTGTGTCCCTAATCACCATCTTTGTCTTGTCCATTGTTTCTATCATAGTATCCTCCGTAGTTGTTATCTCTGTAAATATTGTCTCCATTGAAGTTCTGACCTTAGTGCCAATGATGTTGATTTGACCCTTGGGCATTGGACCGGAAACCCTCTATCTAATCAGTCATAAAACATAATTCTCCTCATAACGGGGCTTCTCATACATAGGTGCTCATGGTGGTTGATGATTCACCGCATTCACTAGCTCTTGACTCTGCTTCATCAACAACCCCACGTTAGTACTAATTCATGCGAGCTCCTGCATCATCTCTTTATAAATCTTAGCCTGCTTCGAAAATGTACTAACTGCAAAGGAACTCTTTACCTTTGATTTATCCCTTGTGCGCCATGTGTGGTTGGTCTTTGCCACCTTCTCTAGTCTTTTAGATACAACCATAAATGTTCAATCTTTGAATGACCCTCCAATTATATTGTCGACCATAGTTTTACAATTGTCATCTAGGTACCGATAAAAGATTTCCACAAAGGAATTCATCAACAATCTTGTTGTCGAAACACTCCTCAAGCACTTTGTAAATCTCACCTATGTGGCATTTATCGAGTCACCAGGACACTACTCTAAGTTGTTGATCTGATCCTTCAGCTTCAGTTTCTTTGACCTCATAAAGTACCAATCAAAAAAGGCTTTGTGCATTTACACCCATCTGGTGATAGAACCTTGCGGGTGTTTAGATAACCATACTATCAATTCACCTATAAGAGATAATGGGAAGACAGGAAGCCTAACAACATCCATAGATAGATTTGTCTTCCCCATCATGCTCTTACAGATGAAGATGTTGTTGTGTAAAGGGTTATGTAGATCCTCTGATTGTAAGCCCGTGAACAATCATCTATTCTGCAACATTTATAGTAATCCACTTGATACAACAAACTTTGTGTTATCTAGTAAATAAGGTAACACAATAGTTTTGGTGACATCCACTGCCATAGGGTCAAGATTGTATTGGTTCCATGTATTAGTAATAGCTTGAAGATCCTATGGTGTTGGATTCATATCCTCAAGTGGTGGTGGGTCATCATTATTCAAATTTCATGCAAGATTTGTAGGTTTATTAGCACTGTCTTGGGTCATTCTTCCTAATGTTCTCTAAATCTCAGGATCAAATGGAGTCAAGGATTTCCTCGACTTCAAGTACTAGGCATACACTACACCTGTGTGTTGAAACAAAACAAATATAATGAAAAACATAAAATAAGAAAAATAAGGATTAATTCACAAATCACACAAATTAAACAAGTCTAAAAGTCGTATTCCCCAGCAACAATGCAAAACTTTGACGTCACGCCCAAACTCCACCTCTAATGAAGGTATAATTAGTCGTTGTTAGATATAGAACCTAACAATGGTTAAGGTTGATCCTATGAGGAATAAGGTCTAGACCTAGAGTAATTATAAGTAATTAATTGAATTAATCACTTTACCTCCCGAAAAGAAGGGGGTTAAAATACAAGAACTAAACCTAAACTAGAATCAAGTTGTCATGTGCAGGTGTTGTGAAATCAGTGAGAGAAGTGACTAGGTTATTGTGTTCCCCAAGAATTCCTAACTCAGTATAGCAAGATAATAGTAACTTTTTCTAGTGTGTTGCATGCAGAACTTGTATGTTATGTTCACCTAACCCTTTTTTTCATACGAGAGGCAAATTTCACTATGTGATTTGATCCATCCCCATAATGTTGCATTACTATCCCTTACCTTTTTTCCCAGTACAACCATTCCTTCATCAGTTTAGCTTCATTAGTTGAGAGGGATCACATCGAATCCTGTTAATCATTCCTTATCCCATTAATCACCTCCGTAATCCTGTAAGTAATAACTAGGCGAGCTTTAGCTTTAGACACTATTAAAAAGGAATTCTACTCGATGAGATAATTAATACACACATGCACACTTTCCAAGGATTACAGATTATCTAGATTTTACTTTGTTAGTTCTTTGTGGTTTGCACAACCCTAGTTATGAATTTAGCTATTCATGGTCATTGTAGTTGAAAGAATTATCCTACAGGATAGCCTATTAAACAGTTAAAATAGTAAATTGAAGAACAAGAAATTCGAAATCTTCACAAGAATTCATGATTTTTATATCACAAATGTAGAATAAAAAACAATCACAAGTAATGAAGTCTCAGTGTTATGACTACTCTCTGTCACCTCCCCTCCTAAAAATAACCCTAAAAACCTATTTCTAATAAGTAAGAACGAAATCCAAAATGAAATAGGACAACAAGAATCGGCAAATTGGATGAACAAGGTTACGGGTCGTAGATGGAATCACGGCTCATACCTGTGCTACGTAGTCTACACTTCACAAAAGCTACCTGTACTTGTACTGACCATCTTCTAACATATGGCTCAGAAGAGGTTTCGTTCATATGTTTACTTTTTAGCAAACCTTCCAAACTCTAATCCTCTAGGTACGAAATGACTTGTTGTTATTCACCTAACTTATCCCCAAAGGTTGGCTTCATATTATAACACTTCAGCACTTGAACACATTCTCAGATCTTCAGTATATGGACATAAATGGCTATCACATAATCTACAACTCGTTTGACAACTTGTGCCTTCAACATCTAAAAATCTCCCTATCACTAGATCTGACTTACGATACTAGCCTGTGGCTCATGAAATAAACCACTGTCTGTAGAAAGTCTTGTAAGTTGTCAAAAACTAGAAATTTGCTTAATTTTACCCAAAATCATCCTAATTCCTATAATCTTGAAAAAAAATACAAAAATACATCAAGCCTACTAACATCACTTTGAGAACACACAAAATTCTTAAAGTTTAAAGCATCAAAACAGTTGTATATTGGTAGCACATCAGGCACTCGGAGGCTATTGCTCACCTCCAAGCGAACCACTTGGCCTCATTATAGTCATTAAATCATAAGTTAATATATATCAATAAAAGACTTAAGAAAATTAATAAGGTAGACAATCTTATTTAAATGTAGGAAAAACAAATCAACAAGATTAGTGTGAAACAAACTAGTTAGACACATCAAAATCATCAACCCAAAACTTAGTAAATGAATCCTCTATCTAAACTATTTAGATGGTACCATGACAGGCCATAGCGACCTCAATCAAAGAAAGTAAAGTACTAACTCCACCTAGATGAAAACATAAATGAGTATCCTCTGGAAGCAAGGGAGAACTCACCAAATTAGATGACTACAAAATATCCGAAATGGTGCGCCTTCTGATGATCTCTAACACATGGATCTACATCATTAACTATGCAGGCTCAGGCAGACGTTAGTACGTGGAATGTACGAGTATGTGAAATGGCTGATTGAAACAAATATAGGTAGAAAAATAATCAATGTAGAAATACTCAATCAATATGTCAAATGTCTATCTAAAGCAAGAACAAAAACTAGACAATGACCAATAAATACAAATCCAATCCAATTAGAGTACTGTCAGTATATAACCTAGATAGGAGTTTCTCTTATTCGACAATAATCACTTATGAGCTAGATATAGTACAACAATCTCGTTGATGTTGCCACAACTATTCAATACCTTTCCAAGGTAAGAAAAAATTGATCCATAATGGATGAGATCCAATCAAATGAGTCCTCTATCATTTTAGGGACCTACCAAGAGGAAACAACCGACTTAATAGTTTCAATCCTCTCCTGCATTTGGTGACGTAGTTATTGAGTTAGTATTGGACATACTCTTACTCAATTTGATGCTCGATACTCCTCCAAGGGCTTAATGCTCATAAAACATCAATCAATTCCAATCAACAACTTAGTGAGTCTCTTAATGGACTCTTTTAGTTCCTCAGATCTATCAAATCAATCTTTCAACAATTTGGCCATTCAATACTATCAATCTTTCAAGAGTGAATTAGACAATCATGTAGGAGAACTTTCAATTTCGACCAATCTTCAGGGTTCAAATTTTGAAGACTCATAGGACCATCAAGATCTATCAACCTATCATTATGCTCTCATCACAATCACAGTGAACATTCTCAATTCATAGCTCTAAAGATTCATTGATGCATTTACACTCAAATTATATCTAGGGTTTTTGAAAATGAATGGTTTAAAACCTGCTTTGATAAAACCAAGTTCATAAAAATAATCAATTATTTAAAGATATGTAAGAATAGATTTCTTATCATGAAATTTTCAAAAAACTAACTCATATAGGCTTAATACCTTCACATTTCAATCTATCTCAAACAAGGGGGAACATCAAAATAAGAATACTATGCTTTAGTTTAGACTTACAAACCTGGGTTGAAGTTATCCAACCGATTTGCACAGGTTTCAGCTCCAATCTATCGAATTCCTAGCTCCTCTTCTCCTATTCTAAGCACCCTAGTCTTTTGTTAAAACGCATAGAAGACTTAGGAATGGATTTAAAAATCTTTTTTACACTTAAAATGACCTATATCTATCATGTGTTTAGTTTAGGAGGGGTAAGGAAAAGCCTCGAATGCCCCTAAAAAAATTAAAATTTTGTACTGTGGTGAGATAGTCCGCGTCGCAGACTTGGACACTCCTAGTAAAATTTTTGTCAAAACAACTTTGATCAATTTTTGAATCTCATAGAAAATAATAAATCAACATTATGTGCAATTTCACAATAAGTCCACGATACGGACTTATTACGCACTCTTCTAGAATTATATTTTTGCATTGAAAAATTATCTTTCGTTTGATTGCTCTAAAAATCAACTGAGACCATTTCCCCACATATTTTTGTTTTTGTTATGATAATGTTCTAGCTTTGGATTTGCCAAAAAAGGTTTGGAAAGATGCGTTGTGCATAGATTCTCTCATCTAGGAGTATTTTGGTAATTTTACTGGGTGTAAAAGTTGGATGGGCTCGATTTTAATATTGCCTTGGGGACGGATTGACTTGTACTTATTATATTGTGGTATATGAATAAGGTTGGACTGTTTCCCTAGTTATACTTTATATGTCTCTAGTAGTGTGGTAGAGGTTCCTTAGCGGGGCATTAGTTGGCATTCTTTCATATATACAGTTTCATAGATTAGATCGATTGTGGGTATACACGTCTATGCCTATGATAAGAAAGTTGAAGCATTATATGTTCACTAGTGTCGTACTCTTGTTGGTTGGTTTGAATGTACAACACCAAGCCCAAACAATGTAGATTTATTTTAGGTCGCCTTAGCCAGGGGCCAGAGTATTCTTAATAAAGGGAGAACGATTCAGACTCGGCACCTAGGGTTATGCTGAGCATACTGTTTGAGATTTGAGACAGAATGGTCTCGAGGATGTCACCCTCGAGGCGGAGTCATGTGGGTTGGAAGGTAGGGTAAGTCTAGCCCGATATATTAGCCCTTTGACGTACTGAGATGGTTTGGGTTAGTTATCTCTGTGTTAACCCCGTATTTAACTTATTTTTCTATACATCTTATTTTCCACGTATCGATGTTGCACCAATATATTCCAGATGAGTTTTATGTATGCCAGTATGATTTAATCGAGTAATATGACTGTCTGATGTTATTGAAGGAGATTTTGATAGAGGACATTCGGGGGGTTGTACTTGAATCTATTGTGGCCATTGTGACTTTTTGATTGTGTTTGTTGGGCAGATTACTATGTTGTTGTAGCATGAATTCAACGACTTATAGCCATCGGTTGCTACTATTATGGTTCTTGTTAGGGGTTTACTTATTAAATGCTACAAAATGGTGGCTAAATGGTAATAACTACTGAGGACCATATTTGAGAGGTGATATAAAAATGTCTAGGTATGAAGGAACGTACAGGGAGTTTATTAGTTGGTGGCATGTTGTGTAGCTGTTTCACTAATGAGAGTATGATGGTTATTCTAAATACTAATGAGTGGCACGATGATCATCGAGTCTAATTTGGAGTATCTATTACCATGATGTAACTACTTATACCAGTGGCATCGGTAACCCATCCTATCAAGATGGTACTTGACTATTTTCTACGTTAGTGAATATTTTGCTTACGGTGCTTAGTGGATTGACCAACAAGGGAAAATGGTTTAAGCCCTTTGTGTAAATGTGAGCATACTAGCTATGGTCTATCATTGCTTGCCTAGCTAGTGGGCCATTTGTGGTTGATTATGGGAATTCCTTGTATAAGGAAGCCAGGCCAGGAGTAGAGTAAGAGTCATACATGTAAAATATGATTACAGTTATAAGAAACCATGACTATTGAAACATCTAGGGATGTGGTAAGATGGGTACGCCTAGACGATTAATTTCTCATGACTTGTCAACTGATTGAGCGGATGGAGTGAATAGTGGATTTTTGAGAATTCCTTGTCGAATTGTAGCACTAACTTATTGTTACATACTGACGAGTGGTGGGATTTCTGGATAGTGGAGAGGGCACTAGAAATAGTGTGGAATACGAAGCTTGTTTATGGATGATAGACTCGTGGTACAGACTGGAGCTTACAGCTATGCTTATAATCATACTTTTTTTGACGATGACTTAGTAGTGGGGATGTTGTAATGAACTTCTGTATCATTTCTATGGTTTTGTAGTCATTTTGTTGACTTGAGCATGTGTATAGCGACCTCGGGTCAATGGTGATTTGTTAGGACTATTGGGATGGCTATTTGTTGGGTTATTTGGGAGTTATTTAGATTTTTGAGCTGACGAGGATGTTACAATTATAAAATGAGTTTTCAAATAAAGTCCCAATAAATGGCCTTAGAGCACAATTCTAACAATTCCCTTAACTCTAGAATGGTTAAATAAGGCTAGGTGCATGTTCAGTACAATTATATCATGGTTTGCAAATTTGGCCATCAGAATGGTTAATAGTTGACTTGGTCAATATCCTCAGTAATCGTGCCCCAAATGAGAATTTTGATAGCGTAGTTAGCTCTAGAACGTCAAATTTTGTCTAGGATGTTCCCTCATTTGATATTGGGGACTTCCGGATACGATTTCACCTCAGGAGCTTTATGACGGAAGTTGCGTGGACCTACATCAGATCATGGGAAGCTTCGTTGAAAATTTTGACCAAATCGTTGGATCTAGAATGTCGAAATCCATATGGTTACATAGTTAATTTGTGAAAATCAGAATTCGAACAAGCACGGAACAACCAAAAAAAGATTGAATAGTGCTAAAAAGAAGTGGATCACATGGCAAGCCCTGGTTCTAAAACACAGCACCAGTTGGACCTACCATGTATCAGGGGCATGTCACCATGCATATATATATATATATATAATTTCCTAGGCATTATGCATATATTCCTCTCAATTTCTACACGACATTTCTGAGGTTATTTTTTATCTAATTTGAGTGATTTAAAAGGCTACATGATACAAATTTTTGCGAGGAACGTTATGGAAGTGTCAGATTCTTATTTTGGCATATATTTGGAGGTAAATTCTCTGTTTTTCACTGGTTGTATATCAGAAATGAGTGAAAACTTTACATTGCAATATCTCAGTCACTTCTTAATGGAATTCAGTTAAATTTATGTCTATATTGTTCTTTTTCCCAAGAGGAACATTGTGGTATGCTAGGATCTTGTTAATTAGGATGTATTATTGCAAAATTTGACTAGAAGTTATGTAAGAAATGTTTTTTGATAAGAAATGTAACTTTATTTTTGAGTTGTTTCTTCATCTTTTGGGATGTGTAATAGGCTCAATTTCTAGCTATGGACTCAGGGTGATGCAGGAATCATTTTACGAGGATTGATTCAGCATTTTGAATGTGGGCTCTATTTTCCTCGTTTTAGTCGTAATTGATGTAATTTCACCCGTTTCCTGAGATTGTAAAGCCAATATGACTGTGTTAACCTTGCGAATTGTATTTTGACAGCTGTCCAATGTGGGGAAGCAATTTGGAGGGGAAAGGCTTGGGTGGATTGACTTAGGATGCGAGGAATCGTCTGCCTAGTAGGCTAGGCTTCTCTAACCTTAGACTAAGTTGAAATGGATGCGTATTTTGGATGAAATATGTAGAAATATGTTGTTTATGGGTTGAATTATGCAATATGTGTTGTATATGGCTGATTGTGCTCTCTGTGTGTATATATCATTATACGGGACGACGATTGATGTACTGAGGGTTGTGTTTGTTGTAGCTTCTGTATTTGTTGAGTTATGGTGCTGTTAGACTATAAGAGGGCTTGATAAAGGCTAGATTAGGCTATGCATATGTGACAGGTATGTACACTGAGATGGACTCTTGCTTGTATATATGTGTGGCCTGAGGCTACTAACTTATACTGGCTTACGAGGCTGATAAGTGATTGCATGACACCTTGTGCACTGATTCTAATAGCAATATCTAGTTCTTAGGGCCATTTATTACTTATGTGTTGTACTGATGCCTGATTATGAGTTAATATGTGGTATATAAGTGGTATATGACTGGTTGTACTCTGTATGCGTAGTGTATGATGTTATGGGGTTGTACCACTATGTTGGTAGTTGTATTAGTTATATTTTCAGTATTGGCTGGTATTGTTGACTATAGGGAGGCCTAGTAATGGTCATATATGGATTGATGTCATGGGCAAGTTATGTTTTTCTAACCTACATCTTATTTGTATGAGTGCGTAACCCAGTGGTACTGAGATATGTAGATAGTGATACTGTTGATTATACGTCATACTATGACTTGATTTTAGTAGAAATACAATTCCATTGGGCCCGGTTGTTGTGGACACTTGTGATATAGTTATTGTCATCGTGCTTTATTCTCACTACCTGTGGTTAGCTAGATCGTGGCACGATTTTGTTTGTTAGACTTGATTTTATACTGATAGTGATATATACGGCCTTGTATATAGTCAGTAGTTGTTGGGTACTAGGTTGTCTTACTTGAGGCTTGGATTAGCTAATATTATCTTAGGAAAGGTGAGAGTTACAACTATGTGGATTGGATTGTGTGGGCTACATATATTATGAGTGTCATCGCCTATGTTCACTCTAGGCAAGATATAACTTTGGAGTTCTGGATTCAAATAGACTGGTTGAGTTAGTTACTGTTACGACATCTTGAGTCCTAGATGATGCACCTTGTGTTGCGAGCTTCGATGGCCACGTCTGAGTATTTAAGACTTAGTTGTCGTGCCCCATGGTCTGAGTTTTGTGTCCATGATAGGGATGCTTAGTGGCGAATACCGATTCTAAGGGTCGAGCACCTATTGATGTTTCAAGTCGGGGAACCTATCAGTTCCATTTCAGGTTTGAGATCGTGTTTATTATGTTAAGGGGATTCTTTCCCCCATGTGGGATATGTCCCACCGTTATGTATATTACTAGACCATGTGGCCCTAGCTGACTGCCCCAATCGGAGGCCAAATAGGGAGGACTAGGGGCTTGAGGCCCTATGTGATACTGGTTCTTGGAGGGGTTGAGTACTTGCCAGTTATTTGGTACTTCAGGTCAAGGACCTGACTAATTTCCCCATGGATCTATATACCTTTGCATACCTCGATTGTGCGTGGGTGTACATTTTAGGCTTATGAAGACTCGAGGGAATTCAGGCTTATACTAGGGCCTTACACCCACTCACAATCGACGTGGATCATGTGATATGGGGAGTTGGGTTTTGTGTTGATTTGGTTGACCGACTTGTGCGCGGGTGTACCTTTTTAACTTATAGGGGCCCTGTTGGCGTACAAGCATAGATGCTAGGGTCTTGCAACCATGTATAGCGCTATGTATCAGTTCAATGACAGTTGTGGTATGGACCTATTCAGTCTTCATCAGTCGGTATCACTAGTCATCACTTGGGTTCAGCTAGGGGTTTGAGAGTTCTCCAAACATGTTATTTCTTTTATTTGAGTTCTAATTGGCTAGACCTGCTGCAGTTTTATGTATTTGAGTCTTTTGGATTTACTGTATTTCACTCAATCGGCCAATGATGCCTACTGGGTGCCTTTTTCTTGCACTCACCCCTACATTTTTGTATCTTCCCATGGTAAAGGTCCAGGTGCTAGTCGTGATTGCTGAGTTGGGGGGTTTGTGAGCGTTCAAGAGACACTTGGTAAGCACTAATGTTCTATCAAAATACATCGCATTTGATGCCTAAAACATGAGATTTCATGTGTTCTCAATGCGACGTCATGGTTTTTTATTTGTTTTTGTGATTATTTTTTCAAGAAAAGTAGATTGGCACGATTTTGGGAAAAGTTGCAGGTTTTGTAGAATATTGAAGACATACGAGACCCTCTATGAGTCATAGCTCACTTTACGAGTCGTAGAGGTGGCCTCGTGGAGATTTCCAGTGTTGAAGGAAAAACTAAAGTTCAGCCACTCAAAACCTAGTTACAACTCGTAGATCACTCTACATGTTGTATTGGAAGGTTTCGTAGCAATCTCCAGTGTTCCCCAGTGTTGGACCAAGTGCTAGAAATATGGACTACGATAGGACAATATGAGTCGTAGATCAGACTATGACACTTGAAGATGTTTCATAGTAGTGAAGTCCAAAATCGAAGAGCTATATACCAAAGCTCAATTACGACTCCTGATCCCATCTACGAGTCGTAACTGCAAGTCGTAAGGTGTGCCGACCTATTTTTCTAATAATTTTAGGAATTATTTGTAAATATTACAAATAGTACATACTAGATCATTTAAGTGCAATTTTCATATTTTTATGCAGATTATAACTGAGAATAGGGTAGAGGGCAAAATACTAGAACATTCTTAGGGTTTTAGTTTTTGAGACTAAATTTTGGAGAAGAGATTCACTTGTGGATTAAATTCATCTTTCAATATTGTGATTGTCAATCCAAATTGGGTTTTCTTGTTTTTCAATCTTCTTGGGTAAGTGATTAATCATGACTTCTCTATTCATTGTTACTTTATTTGCCCAAGACATGAGTAGCTAAGCCCACAACTTGGGGTTGTTGAATCCATGAGAATCTAACTTACAAAACCCAGATCATTTGCAATTCTTAGGATGGGTATTTGCATATATTAATCATTTTTCTTCATTTTTAATGTTTTCTAGTGGTGGCCAACATTGGAACTCGACTAGTGTTACCTTCCTGATCTAGATTGTAATGAATAGGAAAATAGAGTGATTAAGAGGATTCAATGATGTATTCTCATGTAATCAACTGAACTAGACCAAGGGGATGTTAACTAGGACTATGGGTAATGGTTAATTGAGCATACTATGGAGATGGTCCAAGTACCATAGTGAAATTCGACCTTCACCTTTGACCAAAGGGTTGGAAGAACCTAAATTGTCATCTTGCATGCGATATTCTAGTTCAGAATTATGAATCCAAGGATGTTTAGATAGTAAATCATGGGGAACACAATTCGAAGTTTCTCTCTATTATAGCTTGTCTTCCAATTTTAGTTAGTTTCATTTAATTTCCTATCAATAATTGCAACCCTCCACCCTGTTTAGGGAATTGAGTTAGTTAGTTGTTGAATTGTTCATTAGTGAACAAATTTGTAAAGTCTCGCATTCCTTGTGGGATTCGACCCTAACCTTAGTTAGCTTTATTACTTTGACGATCGCTTTTACATCAAAAAGAGGTGTATCTTGAGCATGATAAAGCACCAGCTGCTCTAGCTACTTCGCAGTCTCTTTCATTTTTCTGGTCATCTTTTGTATCCAGACATTGGCAACGTACATTGGCGTTATGGTTTTTATTGGTAGGAGTATTCCTTACTATGAATGTCATGGTTATTATTATGTATGTGTATTGGTACGTGTCTGTGTCTATTGTACCTCTGTACAGTTAACTTTCAGGTTCTGGATAGGTTGCGGTGATTATATTTTTGTATCTATTATATTTGAGACTAGAGATTTAGGACAGGTAACCTGAGGTTGAGTAAATGGCTTGCCTATAGGTGGAATCTAACAGGCACCATCATGACCGGGACCGGCTCGTGACAACTATTTCCCTTTGTTTTCTCATTTCTTTTCTTTCTTTCTTTTTCTCTAGCCAGAACCATTTTCCCTAAGCTTTTCATTTCTTTTCTTTCTTTATTTTTCTTTCTCTATCGGTAATCATTTCCCTTCGACTTTTCATTGTCATTAGATCATCAAGCAAGTACATAACAATAACATAATAGACATGTTCATGGAAATAAAATATGCAAGATGTGCATGTTAATCATGTTTTTTTTTGTCAATAATCAAAACCAAGTAACTCACAAGTACATAATTATTCACAACATAATTCCAAACTCATCACAATTTCAATATACACATCAATTAAAGCAAAATTTCCATGTATCACGAATCCGCAATTAATTCACAAGTCAAGAATTCATCATACGAATAATAAGCCAATCAGAAACTCATGATCAAAGCCTAAAAGGATATAATTCTACCCCAAAGTATTCAATTCCATACACATAGTAGTATACAAGGTTCTAGCATACTTAATAAAAGGTTAGAAGTCCACTTGCCTTAGGTAATGTCACGGATCAAGTCAAATACAAACCTTTCCCCTTTCTATGATACGCTGAATCACTAAAATCTATTCAAATATAGCATCAAAATGTAAAAATAAATCAAAAGACAGCAAAATTAATTAATTAAGATGAGAAGGGAAAATGGTCAAAAATTCCATGCCGAAAAAAGACCAGCATCTGAAAATTAATACATGAAAATATTTTCCAAGTGATAAGGAGTTCAACAGTTAAAATCATTTCGAAAACAGAGTTAAGACGTGGTAGAAATCATTATTCCAGGATTAGAAATCTATATCTGATGAATCCCCAAATTCTCCAATTAAAATCCCTAGATTTTAAGGTAAAAAACATAATTCAATCAGTGGAAATTGAAAGAATAGGCTAGAAAAAAGTTACCCATTCAATTTGCTTTGAAAACCCTTTAAGATTCTCTCTAAAATGATCTTGGAATACTAAAAATGGAGGAAAATGATCTAAACCCGACACTAAAAGAGTTCACTAGTTAAGGGAAAAATAATGCTCAACGAATGCAGAGCAAAGCCCGCGAATGTTGAAATAAGGAGAGGCAAATCTCTGCGAACGTGGCAGCTACCACTATGAACGCGGAGGTCATGGGTGACTGGTCTCGACGAATGCAAACCATATTCCCATGAACACGGAGGTCTATGGACTTGACCTCCATGAACGTAGTCAAAAGGGCGTGAACACAGAGTAGTTCCCCTGATGCACCAGAAACATGCTACACTAGCAAAATACAACTTCAATAAAGTCACAAACTGGACCCTTGAAAATCTTTTGGAACTCCATGAAAGCAAACAAAACATGTATCCTTACCAGAAATGATGTTTCAAATCCAATGGAACCATCAAAATATGAATTTAAGACCTGTTTAGCCCAAAACCCGAGAAAGATCATTTAAACTAGTTTAGGACTCAAAAACTCAAAAACTCAAAATACTCTTGGAAGTTTTAAAAATGTAATGAAGCCATGTCTAGCATTAGTTTCACCATTCGGAACCACTAGAACTGACAAAATTTAAATCCAATCCTCTAAACTCCAAATGTTTACCAAAGTCAATCTATGCCAAAATGAACTAAAAATGCAACATTGGGTCAAAAATCTTCATTTGAACTCAAAATTTATTTCAGCAAGTTCTCCAAGACTAGATTTGACATTCCGGAGCTAGTAGAATTGATAGAAAATTGCAATCCGACACTAAAAACTCAAAATGACCACAAAACTCAAATTTTCAACTTTAAGCCTTTAAAAACTCTTTCTTTAGCATACTCCAACTTTTTACATGGCTTTAAAAATCTGACTTTTAGACTCAACCAAAAATAACCAATGGCATTTGGCGTAAAATGCCAAAAAATGAGTTTCGAGGTCAATACATCATCCACTACTAAAAATAATGTTCATACTCAAACATGACATAAGGGAAGTACCTAGAGGCTCAAATAGCTGAGGGTACAGGCACACATATCTATCTCTATCTTCCATGTAGATTCACTCTCGATCCTATGGCCCCACTGGACCTTTACTAAAGCAATCTCCTTATCTAGCTAGAACCATTTCCCTTCAACTTTTCATTGTCAATGGATCATCATGCAATCACATAATAATAGCACAATAGACATGTTCATAGTAATGAAATATGCAAAATGTCCATATGAATCATGTTTTTCTTTGTCAATAATCAAAACTGAGTAACTCACAAGTATACAAATATTCATAATATAATCCTAATCTTATCACAATTTCAATATACACATCATAAAATCACAATTTCCATGTATTACGAATTCACAATTAATTCCCAAGTCAAGAACTGACCATATAAATAACTACCCAATCTGAATCTCATGATCAAAGCCTACAAGGATATAATTCTACCCCAAAGTATTGAATTTCATATACATAGGAGTATACAAGGTTCTATCATACTTAACAAAAGGTTAGAAGCCCACTTGCCTTAGATAAAGTCTCGAATCAAGTCAAATCCAAAGATTTCCCCTTTCTACGATACTCTGAATCAAAACAATCGATTCAAATGTAGCATTATAATCACTTAATGAATCTAATGGTACCAAAAACAATCAATTGAGATGAAAAGGAAAAAATGGCCAAAAAAATCTCATGCAAGAAAAAGTAGTCAGAATATGAAAATTCATACAAGAAAATGTTCCCTAAGTGAGACGAAGCTCAACGGTGAAAACTATTTCAAAAACGTAACTAAGATAAGGTAGAAACCATTAGTTTAGAAATTCATTGAAACGACCCCAAAAAGTGCCTGAAAACGTGCCTTGGAAGTGCCTGGAATCTTGTTTTCCATATATCTAAAGATCTTTTTGGAATTTTGAAAATTTGACTTCATATTCTTTTTCAGGGAGTCCGAATTAGGGTGACAAGAGTCTAACCTCGATTTTAAAGCAAAGGAATCGAATTATGAAATTTCGCTTGGTGCGATTTTCAGAGAGTATCCGTGACGTGGAGAGGTGTTACTTCTGCACTGTCTTTTCCTAGTTCGCCCAGATTTTTTTAAGTGTTGAACCTAAGTTTTCCAAAATGCATTTTCACCTATGCTTATCCTTATATCACCCAAAAACATTCCCCAATATTTCCCCAAACATTTAGACTCATTTCTAACCCTATACTCAAGGCCAATCTCAAGGATTTCTTCAAGGATCTCACCCAAGCTTCAAATCTTCATTAAAATCTTCTTCAAGAACTTCACAAAAGCTAAGCTATGTGGTGTTGAGCCATTGGATCCTTCCACTCATGGTGCCTAAACCCTCTTTTACTTAATATTACATGATTTAAAGTGATTTTACATATAGGTCTTGAATATTGAGAAATTTACTGCACAGTAATTTTAGTTATGAAAGTATGGTGATTTTAGCACGTTTTGAGCTTCAAATCATGGATCTAATGTTAGATTTGATGAGGGCCTTTAATATGAATTTCTTGGTGGTGTTGCAAGGTGTTGAGGCTTTACCACTTATTTTCCTACATGATTTCATCTCTAAATTGCATGCTCTTTTACCCTCACTACACAACCCCAAGGTGTTTGATAAAATGTCTGGTTATAGTTCCTTGAAGAATTTAAGGTACAAAGCATGATATATGATATGAATTATGTTTCGATGATGAAATAAGCTTATGTATGTGTTTATTCCTACATGAGATATTGCATTAGAGCCTATGGTGAATCCTATATAAAGTGTTGCATAGACCATGCCCGATCGGGGGGAAAAGAGCCCCGGTAACCATGCGAGGGGTTTATACTTCGTTATGGTGGATGTTTGGGGTGTGACCATTATCAAACATGCGAGGGGTTTGTACCTCATCATCATGGATGGCGGGGTGTAACCATCATCAACCGTGTGATGGGTTTATACTTCGTCACCATGGATTGCAGGGTGCGACCACCATCAACCCCCAAGGTGTTTATACCTTGCTTGGTCTCATTCTCACGTATGATATTCTATATGAGTATGATATACTTGAGCATGATTTACTTATGCTTTGATCATACATGCCATCTTGCTATAATATGCTTATTGTCTATCATTTGCATTCTAGATTACGATGCCTATCTCTTGCTATATTGCATCCCATATACTTAGTATATTCAAACATACTAACACATACTCTTGTTTACATGATATCACAATGTAGGAACCGGTACCCGAGTTGATCATCCTCCTTCTCCACGTGGCTAGGCGATGCTATTCTAAGCTTATTAGTGAGTCTCCATTTTGAAGACTTTGGTTTATGTCTTCCTCTATTATCTATATACTGAGACACTATCTTGTGTTATCTTTGACTGTGAGGGTGAGCCCAGTTACTTTGTCTTGGCTCCCGCTCTTTCTAAGTTTTAGAGGTTTATGTTGGACAAGACTATGTATGAGCTCACTCTTGACTTTTGAGTTCGATGTTCATGCAAGCTTTTGCCTTAATCCCGATGCCCTTACTTTTATTTGTATATGTCTTTGTATGCTTCCGCAACCAAGGATGTGTGACGATATGCTAAGAGGCTTATTTGGGGTCCCTTTGGGTTCCCTGTTTGCGTGTCACGTCTAGGCCCTAGGCTTGGGTCGTGGCATCCATATCCAAAAAAACCCCAAATTCTCCAATTAAAATGCAAAAATCTAAGTTAAAAACACAACTTAATCAATGAAAATTGGAGGATAGGTTGGAAATAGTTACCCAATAGATTTTCCTTGAAAAACCTTGAAGCTCCTCACTAAAACAAAGCGTGAAATATTAAAAATGGAGGAAAATGGTCTAAACAACTCATTTAAAGAGCTCACTGGTTCATGGAAAACTAATGCTCTAAGGAGGGGCAATACTCCGTGAGTGCCACACCTAACCCCGCGAACGCAGAGGTCATAGCTGATTTGTCTCTGCAAATGCAAACCATTGTCTCGCAAATGCGGAGGTCTACATAATTGACCTCTGTGAATGCCATCAAAAAGGCGCAAACACGGAGTAGTTCCCCAAATGCACTAGAAACCAGCTAATCTAGCAAAACACAACTTCAATAAAATCACAAACTAGGCCCACAAAATTCATTTGAAACCTTGTGAACACAAAACAAACAAGTAACCCTAGAAGAAATTATGTTAGGGACTCAATGGAACTGTCCGAATTTGAATTTGAGACCTCTTTGGCACAAAACCCAAGAAAGATCGTTTAGACTAGTTTAGGACTCAAAAACTCACAATAATCTTATAAGACCTAAAAATTAAAACAAAGTCATTTCAAGCATTAGTTTCACCATCCAGAATGACTGGAACTGGCATAATTTTGATCCGAGCCTCTGAACTCCAAATGTTGACCAAAGTCAAACTATGATCCAAAATGAACTAAAAATGCAACTTTGGGTGTAAATTCTCCGTGTTAACTCAAGTTTAGTCATGCAAGTTTAGTCATGCAAGTTCTCCTAGACTAGATGCAACAAATTTATAATTCATATAGTTAACTTAAAATATTATTTTTCAAGAGAGATTCAAATATATTTTTACCGATTTATGTCATGTGAAGGAATATGTCTTCATTCTTCTATTCCTCAAGCTATAGCTAGAGGCACAAGATTTTGACAAAGATAAATATTATTTTTAAAAATACAATAATTGGTCCATAGAGGCACGTCACCACTTAAAATGACTTTACATTTTTAAGTGTCTTATACTTTGATTTTGTCCTCATTTTATATGTCATTAATTTGCATCGGAATACCATTGTAAAAACACCAAATAAAACCAAATCAAACTTGAAAAAATTGAACTGGTTCGGTATATGGTGCACACTTATTCAAAACTAAAATTCAAAGAATCAGATCAAATTTTACTAAAACCTAATCGATAAACCGAATGCCCACCCCGAGCTCATAATAAATTCTCAAAATACAAAAAACTCAAAATTTGTTTATTTTTAATTATTAACCCCTTCTTATCTCTCTTGGTCAACAAATTTAGAGCTTCAATTTGACTTGTTTTTTAAAAATTAGTCATAATATCTTAGCTCATTTTCTTGACGTTATTGGATTTCCTAGGAATTCTCTAATCCTTAAGTTTCATGGGGCTTTTTTTTCATAAAAAACACATTTTCTTAATTATAAGTTTCCATCATAATTATAAGAAAAGGTTTATGAAATTTTATTTACCTAAAATAAAATCGGACTAATACATATTTATATTTTATGTCCAAAGTACATAAAACTTTAATAGGGTTCTTTAAATGATAAATATCTATATACGAATATATTAATATGTGAGTCAATAAAATAAAAAATTTTACATTCTCCTCATTGGACTACATATGTTTCTTAAAATCGCACATAGCTGAAATTTATTGTGCATAAGTTTTTGCTATCTCAGTTTAAATATATCAAAACAATCTAATCCATAAATCATACCAATATAGGATCAAAGCGGTTTTCGTAACTAAACCTATCAATGGTCACCAATATCAAAAATACCAAACAAATAAAATAAATATGAAAATTACATGAAAAATAATCTTAATCATGTCTATTTCTAATTGCCCAAATTTATGATTTCAATACTGCAAAATCACCTTCTTAGATGTTTTACAATATCACAATAAAAAGTTAATATCTTTGTTATCAGAGTTATCAACAAACACATGAAATTCATAATTTTTACAAAATTTCTCTATGTACAGAATATAAACTTTAACATTTCAAAAGCATAAATAACACACAAAATCCCACTACAAGTGGCTCATCATCAAATCAGATGACACCTATATGAGCCACATGCCCATGAAGTACTTTAGGTGGCAAACCTTTTGTGAACTAATTTGCAATCAACAAATTTGTACAAGTATGATCATTCAACATAACATGACTCTTAACTCTTTTTCTTTCTATTGTTCTTCAAATATAATGTCATGACCCAAGCCTAGGGCCTAGACATGACCAGGCGAATAGGGAATCCGAGGAAACCCCAAACAAGCCTCTTAACATATCATTCGCACATCCTTGGTCGCGGAAGCAAAATCAACAAAAACAAGCAATAATTGTAAAGGAAAATGAAACTAAGGGAAGACTTTGATAATAATGAAGGAATAAAAGAGTCAATCTCCAAAAACATAGACAAACCACAATGTAGTATCCAACGATACCTCTAGATAGAATGGAGCGGGGGCCAAGACACTTTCAAGCTCACCCTCATTAAATAAGTATCCATCATAAGAACAAGAATCTATAAAGCATGAATGAGAATAGCTATCGCCCTTGGAATTGAGGACTCACCAACTTGCGTCTTCACAAAACCAACTAGCCACATTGGAGGATGGTTGATAGGAGCTTCGATCCTTACATGGTAATGTCATATAGGCATAGAGTATGTGTTAGTACATTTGAATGTACTAAGTATGCGGGATGTAATGCAACAGTAACCATTCAATATGTCATATGTAATTGCGGAGGATGAAATATGCTTAAGAATAATCGTACTTGCATATCTTGTTTAACATCATAACATAACATGAATAGGTCATCCAACTACCTTCTACTAGAGGGTGACGGATATAGCATAGGTCATAACCCCTTCTAGTAGGCAATGGGTAGTACATAAGGGTAGAGGAGTAGCATAGGTCATAACCCCTATATGTAAGCATGAGATAATGAATAGTGCATGAGGATAGAAGGATAGCATAGGTCATAAACTGTTAGATTTGCACAACCTACGAATTTGCCTAATTGAAGAACCAAGTTTGCAGATATGTTTCCCGAAAGGTAAAGAAGAAGACGACACAATATTTTTACATGGAAACACCCAGCTCACAAAAGGTGAAAAACCACAACCTGTACCCCTACAGTTATTTTTCCCAACTTCAATAAATCAAATGAGTCTCAACAAAAGATAACAAGATCCTAGTAATCTATGATAAAACAAACTTCAAATGAACTACAGCTACACATAAACCTCCCAAGGCTTATGTTCCCCAAGTCTTCGAGTCGCCCTCAATTTGAAGACAATACCTAATCTCAGTTTATAGATCACTGAGCTAAGTAGAACAACATGACTCAACAAAAATAGCAAAAACAATTTCTGAGACTCAAACTAGAACAATGAAAGAGTTTTCTCAGATGACTCAAGACTCTGGGACTTGGCTGACTCTTTTTCTTGCTTTTTCACTCAGTGATTGACTCTGAATATTTTTCCTCTTTTAAGCTTGATGCTCAAGAAGTCTTCTTCGAGTCAAACTCCTTGATTCCTTCCTCAAGCTTCATTAGACTTCTTATTCGCTTGAAACTCTTTCTTCACACCAACTCCTTCCATAACTTGTAATTTCTGAACTAACTTGCTACTTTGATGGTGCATCCTTATCTCTAAGTACTCTATCCATTCCGCACTTTGTGGCATCCTGTCTTTGCATCGCAGAACCAATCCAATGAAGAACCTGATCAATCAACATGTTTTATGATCCAATGTTCATCATCAAAACTCCTCTTGACTCAACATATTCCTCGCTTTTAATGATGACAAACCTCCTGAGTATCAACATCCATTCATCTAGAACTTTAAGAATTAAACGGGTTGAACAAGGGTTATAAATAATGCACAACTCAGATGTGACTTCCCCCTTTTTGCATCATCGAAAAGCTAACTTTGAAACAATCATGCTAAAAATGAATACGCATAATCAAAATGCACAAAGGAAGCACCAAAAGACAGCATGAACCAAGAAAATCTTGTATGTATATAGGATAGCAAAATTATGAGTAAGTTTAGAATACAAGAGTAGTCTAAGAACAGAAAATAAATCAGAAATAACTATTTAGCATCCTAACATAGTGATTGATATGATGAGCGGCTTTAAAAAAAACTGGATATATCAAAGAAATAGGTCAGGTAGAGGGAGCAGTGGAAGGAATCACCAGGGTCAACTTATGGACAATCTCAGCATGGTCAACCCATTCCTTATTCAGCCTATCTTGAAGATTAGATATCCTTGTAAGTAAAGCACTTATCTCCTGGACGAAATCTGAGGGCAGTGGCTGGTCCCGCTTTGCAAAGTTAGACAATTGTAGTGGTAAGGGTGACCCCTAATTTGCAAAGTTAGACAATTGTAGTGGTAAGGGTGATGGTAAATTAGTTGTTTCATAGACCACGATTGCAAGGGAATCATCGTGCTTTGGTTCTTGAGGCTGGAAATTTTGGGAGTTTCAGGGAGAAGCCATTAATAGATGAGGTGTTGTTGAGTTGAAGGTTTGAGACGGTTCACTTTGTAGAGAAACGTGAGAAGTTGAAGAGTTGAGTAATGAAGGGCTTAAGGGGTTATAAGGTTGAATTTGCATGACAAAAAGTGAGGTTAGTGATGTGATTGCAGCCGTCATGTATAAGTGTGAATGAACATTTGAGTTTTATCGGCAAAGTAATGATGATGACATGGGAAAATAGAGAATAGGTCAATGTACCTGCTTCATACACTAATCACTATATTGAACACAAAACAATTAATGCCTAATTTAATTTCAGCTTTCCCTTAGCCTTTGCACACGAGCTAGTAACCTGCACACTATAATACACAACAAGTAGACTTAGTCCATGCTTCTAAATATTGGTAGGCACTATATGCAAGACTTGAAATGAGGACTCATTTAGATGTTTTTACAAAGAAAAATTTAAAACAATCATACTAAAATGAATACGCATAATTAAAATGCACAGAGTGACCACCAAAAGACAAAGTGAGCGAACCAAGAGCATCTTGTATGTATTTAGGATAGCGAAATTACAAGTAAGTTCAGCATACAAGAGTACTCCAAGAATAGAAAATAAAGTAGAAACAAGTTTTATCATCCTAAAATAGTGATTGATATGATGAGTAGCTTTAAAAAAAATGGATATATCAAAGAAACAGGTCAGGTGGAGGGAGCAGTAGAGGGAATCAATAGGGTCATCTTGTGCACAATCTCAGCATATTCAGCTCGTTCCTTGTTCAACTTATCTTCAAGATCAGATATCCTAGCAACTAAAGCACTTCTCTCCTGGGAGAACTCCTAAGGGTAGTGGCTAGTTCTGCTGTCTTGACATCCAAGGAAAGTTGAAGTCTATGAATAGGAGTGCTAGCATGCTACATAGAAACAGGTAGAGCAACATGGTTCAGTTGTCCAAGTATGTCTTTGGTAGTCTGTATAGTCCAGACTTGGACAGGAAGAGAGAATGCCTCAAAGATTGGAGATAACAAGAAGACATAAGGAAAAACATGCCCATTTTTATGTTGGGCTAGGACACGCTGCATATGCTAAAAAATAAGACAGGGTAGATTGATGGGAACATCTAAATCAAGTAGTTCCATCAAAGTCATGTCAAGAAAATTAGCCTCAGATCTTCTTTTCTTCCTAGGAATGAGAATTTTTTGGACCACATCAAAGTATAGACAGTGAAGAGAGGATATGTCTTTATGCTGAACATGCTTGTGCTTAGCTAAGGTTGGGTTACCAGAGAATTAGTGAGTGATTTCTAGAGTAGATGGTAAATTGTCAAGTGGTGGCCAGTCATGGTGGACATAATGAGTCCAACGCTCAGCATAAATACCTAGAATACGCCCTATATGAGAAACCCCAAGTGCTATTGATTTTCCTCTGATAGTGTAGAGAAACACAAAATTATGATGCAAATATGTCCTATAACACATCTATTGCTATAATCAGTCTGAAACTCATGGGGGACATATTTGTCCATGTAACTTCCTTAGAGTTGAGGCTCGTCCCAAGTATAGTCAATGTCATATGTCATGGATCATGTGGCCCATCCCTATTTTATATCAGTGTTACATGTCATGGCTCGTGTGGCCCTTCCCTTATTTATCATTAATGTTACATGCCGGAACTTATATGGCTCGTCCCCTATTTCTCATCAGTGTTTTATCAGGGGACTTGGTCATAAATGCACATCAAGAACATATATATGATGCAATAGTGATGAGTACATTCAAGAGTCCCCTTTACAACATATACATCAATTCAAGTCAAATAAAACAATAAACAAGGCATAATGATTGATATGTTCCGAGCCTGTATTCAAATCTCTAACCCATAAGTGAAACTCAACAACAATATCTCTATTGCCAACTATGATCAATATGACAGGATGCACAATCCATATTCTCATGTCATACGAGATTTTCCATATCAAACCACAAGTAGATAAGTATCACTCTCAATTCGAAACTTTCAAGTCATAGATGAACTCCATAATTCAACCAAATCTTTACAGTTTGTCAAGTATAACTCAATTAACAATAAATAACCAATAATTCTAATCCACAAGGAAAGGAAATATAGTGTTCAAGTAAACTTAACAAGGTTTAAAAATCCACTTGCCTCAAATAATAGCCAACGAAAATTTCAAAGCTTTACCCCCCGAATTTGCACTCGAAACATCACAATCTACTCAGATTCACAATCTCAATATCAAGCAATTCAGGTGAAACGGGTAAACTGGTGAAAAAGCCCATGCCAAAAAAGATTCCCATAATCCAAAAATTACTACATGAAAATTTTCCCCAAGTAATAAGGAATTCAATGGTGAAAATCATTTCGAAAATGGAGTTAGAATGAACTCGTAATCATCCTTTTCAATTAACAATCAATATCCAGAAAAACCCAATTTCTCCAATTTCATGTTAATTCATTAATGGGAATTGAAGAATTGAGTTAGAAACACGTTACTCATAATCTTGTCTTCAAAATCTTTGAAAAATTACTCAAAAACTGAGCTTGGAGTATTATAAATGGTGGAGAATGGCGAAACCCATTACTTTAAAACACTAAACTATTTCAGACAAAAAAACACACTGTGAACACAGTGAAGGGTCCATGAGTGCGGAGTACACACTGACTAAGCCTCTACAAATGCGGTTTCCACACCATATAACTCCATGAACGTGCATGTGAGGTCCATCAATGTAGAGATTACAACACACAAACCTCCGCGAACATGGAGTATAAACTAGGTTGCACCAGATTCAGCAAATACTAGCTATAGAAACTTCTCGAAATAGACCCTCGGGGTTCATTCAAAACCCGAGACTTATTGGAACTATTAGAATCTGATTGGGCCTGATCTCATACACCAGTCTATGGAGAAAGTGAAAGTCATCAGGGAAATTGTTAGACCCCGTAATTAAATTAATTGAGATGGATTGTCGATTGGAAAACTATTGCGAATATTGTGTAAATTAACA